>CAIGRQ010305859.1:0-11576 GCA_903798375.1 Fraxinus sp. D2006-0159
TAAGACATATCTAGTTTTGCATTGCCTTGAGACGGGATTTCTCCTACATTTTCCTTTCTTTTTAGACAAACAATGAACTCTTGTTGTCTTACAAAATGTTATACT
The DNA here is from genome assembly GCA_903798375.1 of Fraxinus sp. D2006-0159. Lineage (NCBI taxonomy): Eukaryota > Viridiplantae > Streptophyta > Magnoliopsida > Lamiales > Oleaceae > Fraxinus > Fraxinus sp. D2006-0159. The sequence continues at coordinate 106 of CAIGRQ010305859.1, forward strand.
GTGAGCTATAGAAGAATGAAGCTAATAAAGTTTCGTGCTCGTGGGGTCAACACGATTTCCTCGAATATCAATATTCTGCGAGTCCTTGTTGTTTCGTGCCTTTTTGTAATCAAATTTGGACCGAGGACAAACAATTCTCATTAAACTATAATACTTCCAAGAACATAGATCAATTTCTTGCTTATTTTTCAGTTTTCGCTTAAAGGATTTGTGGCTAAGATCTCTCATTTATGCATAGCTATAAAGAAAGAACACAGTGGCATGCTGTTTGTTTATTATACACATTGTTCCGAGTTTATTAAGAAGTTAAAGTTGTTTGCTGTCTTCCTTTATAATGAAAAATAAGAAATTTGACACTCTTATGTTGGCAAAAGTAGAAAGGAGATTCAAAATGGAGTAAAACTTGTGCAATTGAAAAGTTTTGAGGCTTGCAAGTCAAAATGAGCCGTTACCCCCTTCAACATTTAGTACACTTATTGTGGATATAATTGATTTATTTTGTTCACTAATGCTCTATTGTTAGTGATTTGAATGCTCATTTATGCTTGTTTAGGTGACTCCCTCCGACTTCAAGAAGGCTAAAGACAAGGTTATGTTCAAGAAGAAAGAGGGTGTTCCAGAAGGACTTTACATGTGATAATAATCTTCTTCTGCTTCATTGGCACGTATGTCACTTTTCTCAATTTTACTATTACCAAGAACTTTTTGATGTTTGTTTTTCTTATCAATGATCTCTACATCATTCACAGAAAGATGGAAATCTTATGTTGCAATATTTTGATTGATTCATTTTCAATTTCACTCGTCTGGTTTTGTTAAAGGAGTATTTTGATATTTATAAAATATGAATTGCCGAGTATCCATAAACAATTGATGAACCATGTTGCTGCCTGGTATATATTAAAATACGTATACAGGAAGAAGAGTTGTTCTATCTTTCTACGGTCTTGCACTTAGAAGGAGAACTTAGTGCGTCTTGGGGTTGTGTAATGCATTAATACCCCATGAATGGGAGGTCACAAGATATTAGGGTAGTATCTTCGACGCAACTCTCTGAAAGGCTAGATTTTCTTGGTGCTTAATTTTCTATTTTATTTAGCCCTTGTTTGAGTCCGAGAAAAATGTATTTTTGAATAGTGATTTTTGGAGAATCTGTTAAAAAGTTTTGACTGACGTGTAAAATTATTTTATTGAGAAATATGTGATTGAAAATGAGTTTTTAAAATAATGGGACTTATGGACGAACCTATGGGGGTCCGGGGGGCACGTCCCCCCCCCCCACCCCCCGACACTTATTACTAATTCTAATAAAATTATTATTTTTTATCTAATATATCTTCGTGTTAAAGAATAAATACTTTTGGTTTGCATGCTAATATCCTTATTACTTTTGTCATATGCAGGGAGTTAAATTATTTTTGGGATAGCTTGTGGTCACAGAAGCAAATTCAGATATAAATCAAATATTTTGTAATACTTTGTTGGTCAATTGGAATTGCTATCTTTTTGAGTGGGGCAATGATGTTAACATTTTTGAGTATGCTAATGATGTTAGCATATTGTATTGAATCATAACCACTATTTTTGTTTATTAGAATTATGTAAAAATTTGATTACATATGCCTAATTTTTAAGCATTTTGTTGTTTCAGTATTATTGGTTTATTGGGAAAAAAATTAATTATGCAAAATTTTTAAAAAAATTGTAAAATGACATATGGCAACGTTTAACAAACGTTGCCGAAAAATGTTCGAATATATTTGGCAGCGTTTAACAAACATTGCCGTAGATGGATACGGCAACGTTGGTGAAGTGTTGCTGTAGATGGCTACGGCAACGTTTAACAAGTGTTGTCGTAGATGGCTACGACAACCTTTAACAAGTGTTGCCGTAGATCTACGGCAACGTTCAACAACACTTGGGCTACGGCAACACTTTTTAAACGTTGCCGTAAATCTACGACAACACCTTGATTTGCAACACTTCATAAACGTTGCCGTAGACCNCAAGTGTTGTCGTAGATGGCTACGACAACCTTTAACAAGTGTTGCCGTAGATCTACGGCAACGTTCAACAACACTTGGGCTACGGCAACACTTTTTAAACGTTGCCGTAAATCTACGACAACACCTTGATTTGCAACACTTCATAAACGTTGCCGTAGACCTACGGCAACGTTTTTTTAACGTTGCCGTAGGCTGTTTTTGTTGTAGTGTGTGGACAATTAATTTGATAATCTTTTATCATACAATGAGTTGTGACTAGTTAATTTGGTAAGTTGTGGCCAATAAATAATTTGTTACCTATAAAATGGTGTAATTTGTACAAAATTTACAATTATGACCATAAATTGTTTTTGTGATTATGACCATGTGTGATTTGTGACACACGTAGATGAATATTTTCATGTTTTAATAATACTGATGATGTTTGTTACGTTAATGTGGATGATACACTATTTAATTTAGGTTAGTTTTTTGTCAAAAAAAAATGTGATAATATATTTATGATAACAAGTCATAATTAAACAACATGTCACATTCAATACATTACTGATTACAAAATGTCACAATTAACATAAACTTGGTCGTAGAAAGTCACAAATAACATATAAATGATCAATTTTTTTAAAATATAAACGTGTTTTGTCACAAACATTCATGTTAACATGTGTCTGTTATATATGTCATTGTTAACATAGATTTGGTCACATGCAGTTACAGTTAAAGTATATACATGTCAGAAAAATTAACATCTTATAAAAATATGTTCACAAACAATAACAGCTTAAACGGATCTTATTGCAAACAGTCAAAGTTTAATAGAACTTTTTTTGGATAAGGAAAGTTTAATAGAACTTAATCATATACTACACAAAACACAGTCGATAGATCATAGTTATGCTGAGATTTTATGAAATAAAAAAAAATCTGTTCAGAAATTATGAATTATGAATTATGAAATACAGAAATTTGTTCAACCTAAAAATGCACTAAACTAAATAATCTTATCGTCTAAAAAACTTTTAATGATCAGATCGTAAATCAATGGTGCACACGAGACTAAAATTGCTCTTTGGGTCGTCATCTTCACAATGAGAATGATGTTCAGCGGCATTGACAGTAGCTATACTGGATATATTCGATCTCCCCATCATCTTCTTTCATCCAATGCCTGTTTTGTGTGTGCGTTCCACCAAGATGAACCAAACTACTTATATTTATCTTCCCAATAACTTCAAACTGCTTATAAATTAATCAATTGTATGCTGAGCTTGATGTGTGCGTACCTTGAAAATCTGATCACAAATTTACTATATGTACTTTGGAAAAATTAGATTACTGAAAATACGAGCTTCATCTTTTCCAGCTAAACGAAGTTCATTAGTTTTCCATCTAAATTGTGACTCGTATGTTGAATAGGAATGTTGTGGCTCCAAATAAAAGATTTTTGGGAGAAATTGTAATGATTAATAGAGAGAGTTGGAAATCAGGGATTCTAGACAGAGAAAGATATTGTTTGATTGTGGGTGGAGAGTGTTAGATTTAATTGTAAATTGTAAAATCCGAGAAAAAAACAAAGTAATGGAGTTATAATTAAAGTCAAAAAGTCATTGGGATAGTAATATAGGTCTACAAGGAGTCAAGGAATTCATGGACTAAGGAGGGAAAAAAGCTGAAAAATTGCTTGCTACGCGCCAGCAGGCGTTCAAGGGCCCAAAACATGAAGCCCGTCACTCGCTGGCCGCGAGGCTGGCGCTCAAGCGACGGTGAGGGTTAGCGAAATCTTGTTTCACAATTTTTCAATCATATTTTTATAAATATGCAAGCCATTCAATTATACAACCAAAAAATCAAGACGACGATATAACAGAGTGCAACTGGACAATATTTGATCCTATAGTGTGTTTGAACAATATTTGATCCTAAAGTATGCAAGCCATTCAATAATACTCCCAAAGTGTGTTTGAACAATATATTTGATCCTATAGAACATTATTTTAAGATCAAACATCTGTCAACAATAAATTGATTCAATAATACAACCAAAACATCAAAATCCCAAATTAATCCATACTGTTACATCTGTCCAAGTTCTAAAAATTCAACAAGGTGACCGAAGATCCGATTTGTGAAGAACACGTTCGTTCTTTGGTGATCTACGAAGAAAAAAGATTCCAGAGTTCTAGATCTGGTGCCGAAGTGCACAACCATTGGAGTTCCTTGTTGATTACAATTTGGGGTCAGAGTTTATTAAAGTTTAGTTATATGGACCAATATTATAAGTTAAATCTTTTATATTGGATTTTACTGACAAGTTTGCCCAGAATTTTTGATCCTAGTAAAGAGTTCTTAAAGGGGTTTTCCTACATCATCAAAACATTGGTGTTATTTGTTTTTCACAATATTTAAACTGCATAATTGATATCTAAGTTTAGATTTGTGTGGTTTAATTTATCTGGATATTTTTAATTGTAACTTGTTGCAATTAATAACTTGGTAAATTTAAATTTCGTATTTACACATATCCATCCCCTTTAGGTGTTAATTGGGCCGAACTTCATTATTTCAATTGGCATCATAGCCTAAATTCGATTCTTGTGCCATATAATTATTTAAATGAGTCAGTTACTTTTTTGTATGTCTGTATTTGGAGGGAAGCAAACATGCTTACTAGAAAGTAAGGATGAGAGTTTCTTGAAATCTACAGATGAAAGAATTTGGGTGTGCTCAAAGAAAGGCTGGACTGCCCCTGCTATTGGAGTAGTTACTCATGCCGATATTTCCCTTTAGACCAAGGATGAAATAATAGAGTGTAACTAGAATAGTAAGGGCTTTATGCCCTATTTATGGTTGTATCGCCCGAAAAGTTTAGGCGAGCATCGATGTTTAAGACAACTAAAGAAGTTTGGGATATTCTAGTAACCACACATGAGAGGACTAAGATAGTTAAGAACTCGAAGCTTCAAATGTTGACCACTAGATTTCAAGAGAATAGAATGAAGGATGATTACGCATTCAATTAATTCTATGCGAAGTTGAATGACATTGTAAGTTCTAATTTCAATCGAGGTAAACGAATTCCTAAAACGAAAATTGTGAGAAAAGACCTGAGGTCACTATAATCAAGGAGTAACAAAACTTAGATCCGATTAAGATAGAGGAATTAGTTTAATTCCTCCAAACTTATGAACTAACCATATCACATTCTAAGAGCATGTCCAAGAGACTCTTTAAACATGAGATGCTCTCTATTTTAAAGAGTCAACATTGAAAATCATGCTCCAAGAGACTCTTTAAATTAATATTTTAATTTAGAGAGTCAAACACACTCTCTATAATTAAATGCATTCAAGAAGTTTCAATTTTCAATTTTTAATGTAGGAAAACAATAAAATAATCCAAAGAAAAGCTAGTTAAAATAAAAGATAAAGAAAAATAATAAATATTTTTTTGGAGTAGTAAAATTAAGTGCTAAATATAAAGAGTTTGTTGGAGTATTTCAAAATTTTAACTATCTAAATTTATAGATGCTCTCCAAATAATAGAATATACTATTTAAAATAAAGAATCTCTTGAAGATACTCTAAGAAAGATAAGTATATTGCTATTTACCAATAAAAAAAAAAAAAAAAAAAAAAAAAAGATAAGTCTATTGACTTAACCACTATCAGGAAAGAAGACTTTGACATTGCTGAAGATGACACCATTAATGATGACAAGATAGTAGTGGTAGCAAATAGGTCGAGAGGCTCGGGATAGTCAAATGACGAGCCCAAGGCCAAGCGACTGGTGGGCTCGTGTTAGGTGAGCCACGATAGCTCGCCAAACACAGTGACCGAAAAGGTCATTGAAAAAATTTAGTGATCGTTTCGGTCACTTTTAAAGTTCAGTGACCGTTTCGGTCACTTTTAAAGTTCAGTGATCGTTACGGGTCACTGAACTTTAAAGGTGACGAAACGATCACTAAATTTTTTTTTTATCCCCCCTTTTTTTCCCTGTAAATACCCCTTTCATTCCCCTTTTTTCACACAACTCTCACTCTCTAATCTCTTCTATCTTTTACATTCTAATCTTGATTCTACAATCTATCTACTAGACTACTACATAGTCTATATTCATTTCTCAATTCTACTTCTGCATTTAATTTCAATTATTTAATATCAATAATTACACTACAAATTTACAATTACAATCTTCCACGTCAACTTTCTTTCAATTCTTGATTTGTTACTCACTATACATTTTATATCAATTCACAAATGGATCCATACTCATTTGTTGAAGGTTGTTCGGTATCAAAGAAAAATCACCTATCAAGCCACAAAGTCAATTTCAAAATGAATTCGCCGGTCTAAACGAAGTACCTATTCCTGAAAATATTTCGGATTTTGATGATCATGGAAGATGTAATCCAATTGATGTAGATGCCATTGATGTTTTCGATGTGGAATGAGAGGATGACCATGAATTAGATATTCCCAACGCAAGAAGGAAACAAAAGGGAAAAAACAAGCAAATGGTTGGGATCATTTTAAATTGATTCAAACAAGTCGTGTGATCGATGAAGTTGCAAAATCTAAAAAATATGTAAGTACTATCAACAACAATTGGTATGGCAAAAATGCATTGGAACCACCCACCTCAACCGTCACTACAAAGCATGTGCAGCCAAACACTGGCAACTGCAACTTGGTAGTCCAGGCACCGATTCTACTACTATGCTAGTTTCTACGTGGATGTATTCAAAGGAAAAAGCTCGAACGAAAATGGTGAAATTCGTTGCCGTTGCTGAGTTGCCTCGAGCAATATCGGACAACCAGCATTTCATCTCGTACGTGAAAAAATATCTTCAACCGAGGTACGTTGGGATAAGTTGAAACACTTTTCGTTCAGATACAATAGAATATTTCCTTAATACAAAGAAACTATTGATTACCGACTTAGAAAAATATGGAGGTATTATATCTTTAACTTTAGAAATATGGAAAAAGATTGATAAAAGAGGCTATATAGCTGCAACTACGCACTACATAAACCCACTTTGGTGTATGTGTATGCATAAAAAAATTATTGCTTTTAAAATTATTGAGTTCCCTCACAACGTTAACAACATATATAACGATATTATGAACATTATTAGAGAATATCGTTGCGAGTGTAATATTCGTTCATTTACATTTGACAACACTTGTGTTAATAAGGTAGTTATCGATAAATTGTGCAGAGTACTGCAGCCCAATTTCAGTGGTTATGTATTTCATATTCGATGTGTGTGCCATATTTTTAATTTAATAGTACAGGACGGTTTGAAAATATAAGAATGACATTCAAAGAATTATGGATGCACTAGTGTATATCACGATTTTACTTAGTAAAAAACAAGAATTTGAGGAATTTTATGCCGAATATGGGGTGACGAATACGAAAGCATTTATAAGTGACGTAGAGCATAGATGAAACTCAACTTACTTATTATTAAAATCATACGAATGTTTTAAACATTTAATAACTGAATTTTATAATAATAAGCATATTAAAAACGATGATTATGCTGTTTTGAATGAATTCGATTGGATTTTAGCTTTTAAAACTAAAATAATTTTGACGAGTTTTATGATTATAAAAATAACTTGTCTGGAGTTTACTATCTCACTAGTTGTATGGTACTTGAACGTCTTTATATAATTGCTAGAGCTTTTTATGGATTTAAAAATGACCCTGATTTAGTACAATTATATATTCTATACAATTAAAGTTTAGAAAATGTTAGGAAGACTTGCATATGTTATTTCAGTTAGCATTCATCATGGACCTCCGATATAATTTATCGAGTACTAAATTTGTAATTGATCAGATTTTAAGATTTTTAACTTTTAATACACCTATCACTTATAGAAATTCAGGACAAACTTTATGTGAAATGTATGAATTATATGCAAAACGAATGTGTGAAAAATATTAATTGGGGACTTTCTGCATTTACTCATTCCATTGATATACCAAAGACAATGCTAAAGTATTAAATTTATTCCATGTATTTACTCATATAGATATGATACAAATGCAGGTGGTTCCTCTAGTAATAGTTTATCTACATCATGTAATCAAATGTCTGATGCAAGTCCAAATACATTGCCTGCTGAATTAATTGATTATTTTAATTATAATAGGCCTAATAACAAAACAATTAAGAAAAGTTCAGAAGAAGTAATTGGATTATAGTAAAAGTACCAACGACGATGGCCAGTGGTTTCTGCGATGGCAAAAAACCTACTAACACCTCCGATTAGCACTGTAGTTTCGAAGTATGCTTTTTGTGCAGGTAAGAGGGTTATGTTCGAGGTCAAGAGTCGTCTGAAAGAAGATATTTTTGAAGTATTAATGTACGTAAAGGCAGTGGCAAGAAGGTCATTTTCGAATACTAGATAAATATGTCAAAATTGCATGTCATCAAGTAAATGATATTTAATTTAACCATATTAATCCAAATTTGTTATTTTATAATACTTTTTAAATTTTTAAAAAATTGTACACGTAATAAGTTGTTCGTGTATCATTTTTAACTTGCCACTTAAATTGAAGTGGCCGGTCTCAAACCCTGATAAAGAATGAGGATTTATTTATTTTTTTTAAAAAAGTTTATCTTAAAAAAAATAAAAGATAAAAAAATGGACGAGCTCGCGAGCTCGGTTCGACTCGGCCCACAAGCCATGAGCTCACGGACCTAGCCGAGATTGTGCATAGGCTCGACCCATTGCCACCTCTAGGAGATAGTTTATATTGTTACGAAATTCAAGAAAGCTTTTAGGAATAATAAGCAACCTTTGGATAAATGCAAGAGTAGTCTAATAAATTCAAGAACGATAATCAAGAAAAGAAAGATCCTAGGGTTACTAGGAAAAAGTTGTAATCGGTCAAATGTCATAAGTGTCAGTGACAGTCACATTATTGAAAACCCTATGTAAAGCTATGAACACAACGTTCACTGATGACGAGTTTAACTCGGACAATCAAACTAAGAAGTCTAGTCTGAGGGTGTAAACTGTGTGGCATTTGCCTCTATAGTTAAGAGTGAATCTAAAAATGAGAGTGAGAAATCAGAGGATTTAGAACAAAGTGAATGCTCCAAGGATGCTTCAAAGGATGATAGGGATATCCATGGTGCCTATGACCAACTATTTAAAGAGAGTCTTAAGTTGAAAAGTGAATAGAGTCACGTTGAGAAGGTGAATGGAGTTGAACTAGAAAGAGAAACTTTTAGCTGAACTTGAGGAGTCCACTAGAAATCTTAGTGAGTTGAGAGTAGTTAAAGAGTCATTAGACACTAAGGTTAGAGTACTTACGAGCAACCTCGAGAAGTTAAATACTCAACTTTTTTCTTTTTCTTGTGGATCTAAGAAACTTGACAACATCCTAAGTATAAACAAGTTTGCTGGGAATAAGGGAGATCTGGGTTCCTATGATTTTGATCCTCATGCCGCTAGCTCCTCCAAAACCACATTTTTTCTGGCCACTATCGAGTCTACGATCATTAAAAACACTAAACCCAAGAACAAGGTTATCATAGGACAAAGTCCAACAAGACAACGTAGGACTACTCAACCAAAAACCCAAAATTTGAAACCTCGTTATGTTGACCCTAGGTTCATTCCTACTTTTCACAATTGTGGTGAGTAAGGTCACATAAGTCCTACATGTCGTAAGCACTTGAATAGGAACAAAAACAAGATCTAACTACTCATGTTAGATTATTGACTAATGAAGTGAATCACTTGACAAAATTGATGACTTAATTGACTAAGATGACATCTTCTTCTAAGAATATTTGGGTAAAAAAGATTGATCTATATGGTTAAAGTGATAATTTAATGGAAGATGGATTTAAAATATCTGTCCGTAACTCGATTAAGATCCGAATCCAATATTTCGTTAACTAAATTGAGCAAGTATGTATGTAGATCAATTCGATGTGATGACAACCTGACCCGATTTGATATAATAAAATAATATATTTTATATATTATTGCATAATTTATTTACACGTATATTTCTTTTAATTTTTAAATTTATGTTATACTTTATGACTTTTAATAAAAAAAAAAATGTCAAATGTATCAAATTTCAATATAACATTATTATTTATTATAATAAATTTTGTTTTGAGATTAAGAATTCTCTCTTTCTAAAATATTTGGATCGGATATCTGATACCATAGAAAATTGGATATAGGTTTAATAATCAAATATATGTTGGATTATAGGATCGAATTCATGAATTATTCTTATCGAATCGAATATCGGTAGTTCCGGTCCATATTCGATCTATTTACAGCCATATGTGCATGCATGTGTAAGTTTATTGAGTTCACGTATTCATGCATGCACTCTATTTCTTTTTTCTCATTTTTGCATTAAAAAAGGGATATATATATATATATATATATATATGGGTCATCGATTTGATTTTTTGATTTACTTAAAACATATTGATTGTGATCGAGTATGAGTAAAACTAATGAATGGTGACAAAAATTTTCATTAATTTATTTAGGACTTGAGTGTACTTAGTATAGGTTTCTTCATGTACCATATGTATTATACACACTAAGTTCCTGCGAGTGAGTCTTGACCGCGTGTGTAAAATTTAAGATGATGGTTATCAGTGTGGTTAGTTGACTTTGAATATGGAATGAATTTTAACTAGATGATATAACCTCTTTTATATTTTTCTATAAGATAAACATTGTTATTGAGCTTCAAAAGAAAAATATTTGACTTGTATGAAAAAGTGAGTTACATCTTATAGTTCTCTTTGTAACTTTTTTTACTCGAGTAATAAGGTTTGCTGTGTATATTAAAACTTGTTGTCCTATGATCATTTGATTTAAGAGTCATTGGCTGAAAGCACGTTAAAAGGATTATTAAGTAAGCTTAATAGAGAGGGGTCTACCCCATAAGATGAACAAGAAAAAGAAAAAAAAAAACACACACACACACACACACACACACATACTCACACATAGGGGAGAAATAAAAATTATATAGTGTTAATATGAGCCTTTTTGATTAAAAAGTCCTAATAGTACTGTGTTTGACTTTTATAATTTGAAGAATATATTCATTCGTTAGTAAATCTTTACATGTGATTTCTCATTAATGTAAAATTTTGAGTCTTACTTATAGGAGATTAGTGGTACTTTAAACTCGTGAGTCATTTATACAATTTACTCTATGGAGGTCCAAAATAAATTGTGCACCAAGTAGTTTACTGTTTATTAACGAGTTAATTACCTCAATAGTCACTGAACTTTATCGAAAGTTTCCACCAAGTCACCGAACTTTAAAAACTATGTGGTTGGTCACTGAACTTTCGAAAAATCACCCCACTGATCACTGAACTTTAAAAATCATCATATTGGTCACTGAACTTTGCAAAAAGTTTCCCAGATAGTCACTAGGTTCAGTGAC
>CAIGRQ010305877.1:0-14311 GCA_903798375.1 Fraxinus sp. D2006-0159
CAACCGATTCTAGCAGCTTATTCTTGTCAAGATGAGGTTGGGTTTAACAATGTTTGGTTGGAGGCCAGTCAGCTCAACTTACTTTTCCCTTTTTTTTCGCTGCTTGAAGTGAGACTGTGAGAGTAAACAGGTGTTTATAATTCAGAATGGATGGATTTGAATTAATTGGGGTGAAGCAAATTTGCATTTGAATGTGAGGGCGGAGCCTGATCCAGAGCTCCAGTTTTTAATTGCAAATTCAGTTACAGATTTTCAGGAATGAGGGAGAGAGAATTGGAGATACAGGTAATTATAGTTTTAATATTTTTTCATGGAATTGGTTAAATTTCATTAAGTTTTTCTTACTGATGCTTGCATTTTGTATTGGAGTTGCATTCTGAATTAGGAAATATATTTTTTAATTTATAATTATCTATGGAAATTGAACTAATACCTTTCATCAAAATATCAAGAAATGCGCGAATAAAATATAGGAAAATAAACAAGTAATTGATCTTGTTATGATTTAATGAAGCAATGGAAGAAGACATACAAAATGTGGAATTAAACTCTAGTATTGGTGGTACTTGAAGAGTGCAACTGTTGAAGTTTTATGAAGCTTTTTAGAGAAAACAACTATAAGTTAGATAAATTTGGAATTGTAGCTAAAATAGATACTAAAATGAAAAGTAATTGTAGTAAATAGAGGTTTCAGTAATATTCAGAAACTTTCAAAGTTTGCCTTTCATTGTAGAATCACTCGCTTTTTATAGAGCAAAATTAGGTGCTTCCAGTAGATCTTGCATTATTGTTCTTTTTCCACTTTTCCACCATAAACTGGTACATTTGAAAATTATAATTGAAATGGATAATAAAAACGAGAAGTTATTGAAGTACTGAAAGGTCTAAAATGCTATTCCCAAGCTTGTTTCTCCTTGTAGTATTGCTTGCCTTTTATAGACCAAAGTTAGTTGCTTTCTCATAGATCTCCTTTGATGGCATTACTGTTCTTTATCCACTTTTCCACTGTGAAATTGGTTGCCTTTTATTTACTTGTTGTCCCCGTCTCCTGTTTCCAGCTTGATAAGCTTTTTATTATCTTTTTCCCACACGCACACATATACATATACAAAGAGAGAGTTAGTTACATTGATAGAAATTTTTTTGTCTCTCTTTAAAAGGAGGAAACTAGAGATGGAAAAGGATTTATTTTTCTCTTGGCTCTCAAAAAATTGAAATGAAAAGTTTCCTTCTCTCATTTTCACTTGATTTTTTATTTTTGCTCTTCCTTTGTTTTTAAGCCCAACATACTCTGTATGGTTAATCTTTCAGGGCCGTGGCTAATACCCGAGGATAAAAGTATTATTTTCTACTGAATCCCGAAACCACCAGCCAGTGCAACCACCAAGCGAGTGCATGTGGATTGTCTTATTGGCAGAGATATAATTTTGAATAGAGGTAGGGTGGGGTAGAACATGTGCGCTTTATGGTCCCATATGTTCAAGTATTATAGATATCAAGCGATGATTTGATATGCACTCAAATCAACGATCCTTGTCCTATATCTCAGCCTCTCCAAATATTCCCTCATCAAACACATTGTCCTCAAACCTAACAAATTCCACACCTACTGAATTTACAAAACCATACATTCTCAAGAAATGCATTGCACTCTTACTCTCATGTGCCTCCTCAATCCACAAATTAAGGCAAGTTCACGCCTTTTCCATCAGACATGGCGTCCCAGTTTCCAGCCCGGATATGGGCAAGTACTTGATTTTCACCATTGTTTCTTTCTCAGCACCCATGTCTTATGCACGCAAAACCTTCACTTTAATCCACAACCCAAATATTTTCACTTGGAATACCATGATTAGAGGCTATGCTGAGAGTGAAAACCCAGCTCCAGCTTTAGATTTACACCACCAAATGCGTGTGAAGTTGGTCGAACCCGACACGCATACTTACCCTTTTCTTCTCAAAGCCATTGCTAAATTGATGGTTGTGAGAGATGGTGAGAAGGTGCATTGCATTGCAATGAAAGATGGGTTTGAATCTTTGGTCTTTGTTCAGAATGCATTGGTTCATTTCTATGGTGCTTGTGGTCAAGCTGAGAGTGCTCTCCAGGTATTTGAATTAATGACTGAGAAGAATCTTGTGGCATGGAATTCAGTGATTAATGGATATGCTTTGAATAGTAGGCCTCATGAGACATTGACCCTTTATAGGAAAATGGGTCTGGAGGGTGTTAAACCAGATGGGTTTACTTTGGTCAGTTTACTTACTGCTTGTGCTGAACTTGGGGCCTTGGCTTTGGGTAGGAGGTCTCATGTGTACATGTTGAAGGTGGGTTTAGATAAAAATTTGCATGCTGCAAATGCACTTCTCGATCTTTATGCAAAGTGTGGGAACATTAGAGAAGCAGAAATGATCTTTGATGAGTTGGAGGAGAGGAGTGTGGTGTCGTGGACTTCATTGATAGTTGGGTTGTCTGTCAATGGATTTGGTGAGAAAGCACTTGAACTTTTCAAGGAGTTGGATAGGAAGGGATTGGTGCCTAGTGAGATCACGTTTGTGGGGGTGTTGTATGCTTGTAGTCATTGTGGAATCGTGGATGAAGGGTTTGCTTATTTCAAGAGGATGACTGATGAATTTGGCATCGTGCCTAAGATCGAACACTATGGTTGCATGGTCGACTTATTGGGCAGGGCAGGTTTGGTTAAACGAGCATATGAATACATTCAAAAAATGCCAATGAAACCTAATGCAGTGATTTGGAGAACTTTATTAGGTGCATGTACAATACATAAGGATTTAGCAATAGGGGAAGTTGCTAGAGATGAACTAAGAAAGTTGGAGCCTAGACACTGTGGAGACTATGTGCTTCTTTCCAACCTTTATGCATCCGAGAGACGTTGGTCAGATGTTCATAATGTACGGACGACAATGCTGAAAGAAGGAGTGAGAAAAGTGCCGGGTCATAGCCTTGTTGAGTTAGGAAATCGTATACATGAATTCGTTATGGGAGATAAATCTCATCCTCAGACTGAGGCTATATATGCAATGCTTTCAGAGATGACAAGGTTGTTGAGATTGAAAGGTTATGCACCTCATACGTCAAATGTTCTTGCTGACATAGAAGAAGAAGAAAAGGAAACTGCTCTGTCTTATCATAGTGAGAAAATCGCGATTGCTTTCATGTTGATTAACACACCACCTGGGACCCCAATTCGGATCGTGAAGAACTTACGAGTTTGTGCAGATTGCCACTTTGCAATAAAACTTATATCGAAGGTTTTTGACCGGGAGATTGTTGTGAGAGATCGTAGTCGATTTCACCACTTTAGAAATGGAGCTTGTTCTTGTAAAGACTATTGGTAGATAGATGCTGGACACTGTGGTATCAATGCATTCATATTACTCCCGCTTGTCATTACCAACTTATTGAGAATCAGAGAATGTTGAGTTCTTGACTGAACTCCAATGCAGATTTTTGGATGATTTTGCCTTGTTCTTGACTGCAAATTTAGGGTGTGTTTTAGTCCCTTGTATTTGGAATATCAAAAAAAAAAAGAGAGGATAAATTGGGATTTTTGGCACAAAGCCACCTGCAAAAGACTTCCAACTCCTGTAATTCAGTTGTATACTCCATTGGAATTTAGTGCAATTTAGATTAGCAAACACAAATAGGGATAAAATTGTACATGTTTTGCATTCATATACAACTCTATTTGTATCCTTGCCCACCCTCTTATATAATTTGATATAATTATGCATCTAAAGTTGTGTAAGATCATGTATGGTTGGAAAATGTTGGGGATATGATAATTGATAATTAACTATATGTCAAAAAGGGTTGCAGCTGAAATGGTGATACCATATTGGAATGCAAGATAAAAATTAATGTTAGCCAACCAATAGAGATGGACATCTTGAGGCATTTCTTTTTGGTAGTGTAATATATAACGTTGACACAAATTCCAAACTGGTGCATGTTTGGCATGCTACAATAGATAGAGCCGGTTACTAACATTTTTTTAATACGCCTTACCAAGCCAATTTTTTGAAAACAAATAATGTTGCCAGCATAGCATTTGAGGAGCAACTGACTAAGCATCATTTGGTTTTGTGAAAAATTAGATTTTTAGTAAATTTTGATAAAAATTAATGATATGTGTAGGTAAAAAATTCATAAAAATTATGGACCAATAGTAAAAGAATTTTTAAAAATAAGATCAAAGGGGGGCTAATTATAGTTAGTCGGATATATTTAGTTAAACTCCAACAAAAAATTCCACTCATCCATGATATCAATTGAAGTAAAGAGCCTCAAAATGCAGCAATGTTAAAGAGCTGTTGTGCGGTAACACTATAGTCCTAGTAACGACCTATATACAAAAACATATCATACTAGTTTTTTGTTCACAAGGAAAAATAGAGGACACTTGACAAAATATGCAGCATGATTCCCAAACCATCAGCGTTTGAAGCCTCAACCAGCTATGAACCAGATGATGCATATTTGGATAAGAATAGCTCCCCCTATCATCAGCTTCATTTGGAAACTTTGCAACCACATCTTCCGACGTAACTGCCTTCCATGCCTTTGAAAGTTGTCGGCCTGAACAAATATCCACAAGTGCGTTGACATGAACAAATGTCTTCTTTCACTGGGTACATAGAGCAGGGGGGCGTATTTCCCTGGAACTGAAGGTTTTTCGTTTTATCTACCAACAATTCAATTTTCTCACCCCGATCCAAAACCTGTAGGATGCACAGAAAATGTCAAAGTACTTTTAAACCAGGAACAGTTAAAACCACAGAACCAGATGAATTGATTACATTGCTATTGCCTTCACCCAGATTCATTAAGCTAACATGACGAAATAATTATAACGACCTATATACAAAAACATATAATACTAATTTTTTGTTCACAAGGAAAAATAGAGGACACTTGACAAAATATGCAGAGCATGATTCCCTAATCATCAGCGTTTGAAACCTCAACCAGCTATGAACCAGATGATGCATATTAGGATAAGAATAGCTCCTCCTATCATCAGCTTCATTTGGAAACTTTGCAACCACATCTTCCGACGTAACTGCCTTCCATGCCTTTGAAAGTTGTCGGCCTGAACAAATATCCACAAGTACGTTGACATGAACAAATGTCTTCTTTCACTGGGTACATAGAGCAGAAAGGGGGGCGTATTTACCTGGAACTGAAGGTTTTCCGTTTTATCTACCAGCAATTCAATTTTCTCACCCCGATCCAAAACCTGTAGGATGCACAGAAAATGTCAAAGTACTTTTAAACCAGGAACAGTTAAAACCACAGAGAACCAGATGAATTGGTTACATTGCTATTGCCTTCACCCAGATTCATTAAGCTAACATGACGAAATAATTCAAAAACTCTTGTGTAAAATCACATTCTAGATTTCTAAAATGTCAATCTTTACCATATCTTCTTCATATGCACTCTAGACTCGAAAGAAAATAAACAATCTCCAGATTCATCTTTTTCAGAACTATCGCCCCAATAAAAAAAATAATATTATTCTTGTGATAGGCCTGGTCAGAAATATAGTGAAATTACCTTCCTATTCTTTCCCCAGACCCTGCTACTAAGAAAGATGTTTAACTGTCCAATGTCCATTTGGAATGATGCACTCACTGAAAGCCTCATTATTCTGCTTTACAACTAACATTCAATCATATTACATTTTCTATCTTCAATTTGCCCAACCCCGCTCCTATCACCAAATCCCCTTCCTCCCTCCCTCCCTCCCAAAATAAATAAATAAGAACAATGTCACGATAATTCCATTGAACATTTAAGTTTCCTTGTAACATACATCTGTTGCAAGTTAGGTTTACAAACTTGGGTAGCCTTTACAGTTTTACCAAATACATTACAATTCCAGTTTCCAGTCATGATGAAAACAAGAACCAGTAACTAACTGTTACAATACAAACAGAATATCATATCCGCCTAATGGAGTTCTTAGAGTAGGTCAATCAAAGCTGCAAATTTAGGCTCCCAATTGGATCCACTGCAATGCCCATTAACCCTATTGAGCACTTCAAATAAACCCCAGCCCCATTTGCCCTTACTGTCTAAATATCCTAGGATTTGACTTTGCTTAGTCCTTTGTGTTCAGAAATCACACTCAAGTATAATTATTTTAACTAACTTTACCGTCTCTCTATCTTTTCGAGTAAGTGGCCATGTCTCCCCTTTCAGCTTTTTATTTTTTTATTTTTTACCTCTCTCTCTCTCTCTCTCTCTCACACACACACACACACTCACTCACATACACACAACTAATACAGGTCAACCAGAATGACCCATAGTCATTAGTCGGCTCCATTCCTATATAATATATTGTCATGAATTAATTGGCTTTCACCTGCTGCTCATACCTAGTTGTTCTTTTATCAATATAATGCATATGCAAAAATGCACACATAAACATCAATCCAATATGTCCAATAGAAATCAGGGTAACAGAAATATAAACACTGTTCATCTCAGCTTTATTTATTTCGAGTTTTGCGTGCTTGGTTCCACTTAAAATAGCTGATAGGCTGTTTTAATTGGTATCATCCATAGAGATTAATAAAATCATAAACGGACAAGCTATTCATCTTGTTAATAGCATGCCTAAGAACTGTTGAGTCAAGATTAAACCAATTTTGTGCTTGTTTGATAATTTTGTCACCTTATCACCAGGTCAAAATTCAATTTGTAGCACACATTTCATGGGATCCACAACTTTTATCAATTTTTCGATCACACATTTTCATCAACTTTAAAAAAATCTGCTAAAACTTTTATCATAAGCTTTATCAGACAGATCCTTTCTAGAAATTTTGATTCAGCAGTAGAATTTCCAGGTGCGTCCTGATGTTTTTAGGAGCAGAGCAATGAGTCTGGACCAGCTGCTTAACTCAACCAGACAAGAACTTTTAAAATTCAAAAAACAGGTTAATTTGAACTAAAAATTGACTAACGACCTTCTCAACCCCTAGGTTGTTCTCCTGCTTTACAGAGCAGATAAATGAGTAATAGAAATATCTTGAATCCTATTCCTCATAGTTATTAAAACCGGATCGGATTGGATTTGACCGACTGGTCCGTCCTCGAAAGCGGCTAACCAAACAATGGTCTGGTCCGATTGGCATCAATTGGTACGTTATCAAATAACCGATCAAGAACTGCTCAAACCGGCCCCAAACCGTCTAAATCAGGCTTGAGTAGAAACCGGATCTGGTTCAATCTAAACCGATTGTTACCAAATAGATCCAGCGGCAATTACATAACCTTCATAATAAATGTAGGTGGAATATATATATTAAGTTTTAGCAGAATGTTGTCTATTTGTTCTAAAAAATATTTTTTAACTAATGTTTGACCTAGCAATGACCCACTGGTTGAACCATTGACTCGATGACTTGTTCGGATTGACAACCGGGTCGGGTCTGATAACTATGCTATTGGTCTCTATTGTAACAATTTGATAAATTGGTTCTAATGAAACCAAAATCATAGATATCCAAAACGAGAACAAGATAGTCTTGATCCATTAAAATCATATAAACTTTTTGTCCGAAACCTATTTGTTTCTTACCATTAATATATGAAAAAGTCATCAATTGAATGGTCAAGAAAAAAAGGGTGAGGAAAAAGCGAAGTGTCCAATTACTGGTGAAAAATAAACATAACTTAACGAATAATGCATATAGATTTCATTTATTGTTTATTTTTTTAACCTCAGCATGACAATAATCATCATAACCTTCAATAAACAGTCAAATGAAGTAACATTTACCTTCTCAATGTTGTCCATCATTATTCCTTTGACCTCTGTTATTTGAGCCTTCACTTTGGACAGCTTACTTATTTCATCTGGATGATTCATACAATACTGCATGTGCTCTTTAAGCCTCGGCCTGGTAAACAAAACACAATATCAAGTCCACTACAATTCAGCTCACGCAGTAAATTTAATTCAGTAGTAAATCATAACCACAGACCCAAATTCTCGGTCAAGATTGTATGCAATGCTAAATCGATCTTCAAACAAATCATCATCTTCATCTTCATCATCAGCAAGTGGCTGAGGGCCATCGGTCTTGATGCTGTTACCATATCGTTGTTTGAAGTCATCCTTCTCTCTCAAGAAACACAAAAGGTATAAATCTTCCCATAGATTCATCAGCAACAGCAAGGAAAACTACAGAAGAATTAAATTATAGATAGTTACTAGGTTAATTTAAGCATTAATAATTACACATTGCAAATGTGTGAGTGTGTCTCAGAAAGAGGAAATACCAAATCCACTGTCAATGAGAAAATTGAAGGTATGGCCATCGCAGGAGTATGTGTATTTGCTGCTGTTAGAAGGAAGCTTTTGCAAGCACTGGACAGCAATTGTGCTGAAGTTTCCAGAATAAGGAGTGTGCTCTGCTAGAACAACAGTTCCTTTCGCAACAAAGCTATAGATCAAGCCCCTTTGACTCATATCTTATGTTCACCAGAGAAATTGATATCCCCCAGTAAAACATAAATGTTTTTTTACCTAAAATTGCAACATTAGGATTCTGAAATTAATCCAAACTCTAAAAAACCATAATTTAATTCCAATTCTTTGAAAAGAAAAAATAAGAAAGTATCAAATCCAAACGGATCTCGTGTGTAGATGCTATAAGGTGTAGACTAACAAGTTTGTCAGAATACATTTGCATTTGTAATGACTCTATTGTCTCAAGTCGCTAAGTTAAAGTCTAGCTAGTGAGCTTATAAGCACTTTAGCAAGTGAGTCTACCCAATATGTTTGTTACGATGATACCAGAGAAGGCAGCCTTATAAAGGTGGTCCAACTGGTTCCATTAAGCCACTTGACTAT
This sequence comes from Fraxinus sp. D2006-0159, assembly GCA_903798375.1. Classification (NCBI taxonomy): domain Eukaryota; kingdom Viridiplantae; phylum Streptophyta; class Magnoliopsida; order Lamiales; family Oleaceae; genus Fraxinus; species Fraxinus sp. D2006-0159. The sequence continues at coordinate 8,895 of CAIGRQ010305877.1, forward strand.
AAAAATGGACCTCTGTGTGGTTCTGAATACACTCAAACAGTAGTGAATTTTAAAGCTTGACTCGTGCACTTATAAACACTTACACGCCATCCCACTACAATCCCCCTTTAAGATGAGTTCTACCCTACTACAATCCCCCTTTAAGATGAGTTCTACCATATATACTTATAACATCATTATTCCCTCATGGAATGTATCATCACCATGAATCATAACCCAGATTTCTGCATTGCGCATATTTGAATGAGTTTATCTATAAAACGCAAGAAAATGCCATAAGGCAGTCAAAATAAACGAAATTGCAGATATCAACACGATAACACTGTAAAATTGGGAAATAATAAACCTATCAACATATACAAAAACTTAATATCACTGCTCCTAGGGTTCTTAAGCATAAGACTATTTTTTAAAAAATTTACATAAATCTGATAGAAATTGTAGTGAAGAGATCTAAAACATAGTAAAAAAGAATGAAAATTTCGAACAAAACCTTTGATCTGACTCGAGGAATTGGGCAATGGAGAATTGTTCGTGTGCACAACTGGTCGAGGAATCGGTTGTTGCGAAGAAAATTACGAAAGGTCTTACGCTAAGCGGGCACTCGGAATTGCTGTGATGGGTATTATCTTGTGTATAGTTTTTTGGTGAAGAAGGTTTCCCATAACTAAAACCGTGCGTTAGGGTGTTTTTGGCGGGGACCTCTCGGGCTTCTTCGTGGATTCTTTTCAGTTCTTGTTTGTGTTTGATTATAAGTTCTTTATAATTTTAATGTTAAAATTAAACTTTAATTTTAATCACATATTTCCTCAATATTCTAAAAGGTCAGTGTCACAACTAGGCGAGGCACGGAAAAATAACTATTTCTAGGAAGAAATCAAAATTGCTACTTGTACACACTTGATACACAACTCTCTCACATATTTGTGTGGATCACAATGGCCTCACAATGTGGGGCCCACACACATGTGAAAATGTTGTATACTAAGTGTGTAAGTGTAATATTTCTCATGCAGAAATGGTCGTCCACCCTTTTGGTCCGTAAATGATATCTTCTTGTTTTCGAGTCCATCCAATAAAAATAAAAAAGCAACATTTGCTAAAATTTAAAAAGGAAATAAGCTAAAAAAAAAAAAAAGAGCATAATCCAAACTCAGCTAACGAACGAACAAAGACTTATATATTTGATGTATTTATGATTTTGAAAACTATGTTTTTTGTTGAAAATCTGAGTGTATTCAATTTCTATAGATCTTCAAGTACTTTACTAATAAATTAATTGAATAATGTCTCACAATTATTAATTAATTAATTTTTAATTTCATTCCTTTATCTCTCGCCTTTTGCTTGACGTATTAGGCTCCCGATCATGACATCGGACGACGTGAATTATTATTTTGATCTAATCAAAATAAAATAAATTAAAGTGATTTAATTTACCTAGATTAATTAATTAATATCTATCATTCATGATTGACATTTAGCAATGTATCGGCACAATACATGTGACAAAAAGTATCACGTGATGTGATAAAATTAAACTTGTTCGATTATCATAAAACCATAATCTCTTCATCAATATAACCCGATCAACTACAAGATGCGACTTGATTTAATTGATCCCACTCTTAAAGTCAATTATTGCAAAAACCATTTTAAACTTATGAATTTATCTTGATCAAGGATTTCATTATCTAAGAGTGGCGAATTATTAGTTGATCATTCACAACATTCACAAGATTCTTACCATACTCCAATGATGTTGTACTAGAGACTCTTGAGAGACAATATCCAACATTACCAAAATATGAGTCCTCATACAAGATACTATATGATCTCAATTCTAATGATCAATTCTACTGTCGAATGTTAAAAAATTAACCCCTAACACTGTGATCATTATCCATGTGGAATCCGTGTGACAGGTCTCCAATGTTTTGTTCTCTTAGCAAAACATTCATGCGTCTAAAAATGCAACTACATTCTAACTTGTAAGATTAGCTACTCACTTCATAGGTAAAAAAATGTCAAATATGCTGATCTAATTGCAATAATGATATTCGTACTTTGTTATCACTTACAATCACGAATAATTTAATATTCAATCACATATAACTTATATCTCATTATCATAACTCATTGTAATTAATTAATTATCAAAACTCAAATTTACGAACTCTATTAATTTACTTTGTCAAAATAATAGTAATAATAATAATAAATCTGTCATAAATTAAAATGTATCAATCAATTAAAATGTTTATATCTTAAAATCGATTGGATCTAAAGCATATTACTTACACATCAGTGTTTATTTTTTTTATTGCTATCGATTAAATAAAATTAGGATTTCTAATTCTCAAAGGCCTCGTTGTAGACTTTTCTGGATAATTGTGCAAAAAGGCGTTATGAACTCTACAAGGACCAGGTTTTAGCTGCCGAAGATAGCATATAAATGTTCCCCTCATAGTCTAATTGTATAGCCTTTAGCTACAAGCCAACTTTTCTTAAGTCCCATCAATTTATCATTACTGTGAGATGAATTACATCTTGTTCAAGGAGACGATCTTTTTTCGGATGCATACACTAGGTTGTCATCATGAGTTCAACGTCGATAGGTTGTCAGGAAGAAATATCTCCAAAAACATCTGAAAAGTTTTGGTAGCTGACTTCGTAGGTTTATTCCGGTCGAATTTCTTGGATTTATGAGAAAAAATTTTATGGTAATTGAAGAGGACATTCTGAACTTTCCAACGGTATCCAAAATCGACGATTTTGGTGGTCGAAAGTTGCCGAAAAATTGCCTCAAACTCGCCCAAAAATTCTGGAAATCTGGGCAGATTTTCACAATTTTCGGTTGCCGACTTCGTAGGTTTATTCCGGCCGAATCACTTGGAGTTTTGGGGAGATTTTTAGTGCTAATTGAAGAGGACGTCGTGGGCTTTCCAACGGTATCCGAAATCGNGATTTTCACAATTTTCAATTGCCGACTTCGTGAGTTTATTCCAGCCAAATATCTTGGAATTATGGGGAGATTTCTGGTGGTAATTGGAAAGGACATTGTGGGCTTTCCAACGGTATCCGAAATTGGTGGTTTTGGTGGTCGGAAGTTGCCTCAAAATTGCCGCAAACTCGCCCAAAAAATTTGAAAATTCAGTGACCGTTTGTGAAAGAAATTTAAAACTTCGGTGACCGTTTCTGCAAGTTTGAAATTTCAGTGACCGTTTTGTTATTTTCAAATAACTTCAGTGATCGTTTGTGAAATTAACCCAATAATTATACAATCAACTATTAAGGAAAATAATTATACACTATTGAAAAAATATCATAAATATTCTTCTTTCCATATCTACAACATCACAAGGGCAAATGCTGCTTAAAATAATGTTAGATGTCATTCATGTCAATGTAATTGCATATCTTGCACTTAAGCCAATTTTTAATTTTCATAGTATGTGCTTGGTAAGCAATCTTAGATAAGATTGTAAGGTAGTATGAGGGTGTGTTTGAACCACAATATTTTAGAAGAATGTATTCTGAAATAGTAGATTGATGAAAAATGTGTTTATGAAAAAGTTATTGAAGTAATGGAAAATATTATTTTATTGAAAAATGTGTGGTTGAAAACGAGTAGAATAATAAAAATGCGTACCAAACAGAGACTGAATAAGATTTTAGTTTGAAATTATCAAACAACGAACAATCCAACTCACTAAACAAGTTATGTAAATAAAGCTTATGTCTCACTCTCAGTGTCTATTAAATGATAACGATCTAGGATCCTTTTCTAGTCAGTTCTATTCGTAAAATAGAGAATTGTCCCCCAAAACTCGATACCATATAAAATAAAAAGTCTATAATTTAAGTTCGAGACTAATTGTATCAAAAACTAACAATAGTTGACTGTGTTTCTCGATTGCCTAAGAAAAAATATAAATTCATTTAGGAATCGTTCAACCTTAACATATATCTCACTACATTGTTTTCAATGTTCTCGACACCATAAAATCTTAATCTTTAGTTATTGTTCTATTTTATGCTTAATATTGATGAAAAGTTTTATAAATTTGCTATATTTTTATTTTTATTGTGTGTATATATGTTTAATTAATTATTCACTATTTGGTCGAACAAGAGCTCTTTGACCTTGACCCTCTAATTTTTCGTTGGGTCTAATACCCTGCTTCTAGTGAGCTACGGAAATGGCTCTAAGCAATGTAGGCATGGTAAGAAATTGCACCGGAGAACCTCGACTTAGGCTCTCTAGAGCAAGTTACTCTTAAATCTTTGAAACATGACATTTTAGACTTTGATCTTTCATCATTGTTGCGTGCATTACTGTTAAAATAACAAGGTGCAAGAGTAAAATGGCTCCATCACATTTTTAATGAGAATTGCATGAGATTAAAATCGAATTAAAATTGAAAAACTAGTCATTATTGTTGACTTTTATTAGACGAGTGAGACCAATAACGGCTATATTTTCAATTTTAATTGTTACCAAATAGACTCTAATAAAAATAATAGGAAAATGAAAAAGAAAAGAATCTACCCTCCCCTCCAAATACCCGATTCCCGTTAACGATTATGTAATTAATCCGTATTACCGAGAGCAATACGACACTTATATAAAAGATCACCAACAAAGACAATCAGAAGAAGGAGACAAACAGGACAGCATAAGCCACCAAATTCATATGGAGTAACAGATGAAGCTAGAAGTATTTTAGAAGACTTCTATAAGTATGCCCTCTGTCTACCGGATAACTTTACATAGTCGGGTCCTTGCCAAACCTCATAAGAGCATGAGTCGCGAACATGGAAGCTCGGCGTGTCATCTCTGTGATTCGGCCTACAACGGGAAACTTAACTGTATTCCTATTCCATAGGGGTTTTTTATCCCACCTGCATGCATTTGAGCAGATATTCAACAAAACAAGGAAAAAGCTCATGAAATTGTGCACGTGTTGGACTTGAGATTAAAAAAAAAAGAATATGGCCTACACGTGAAGGAGAACATAATTTTATAAATAAGTTTAAACCATCTCTTAAACTTTTATTTGAGATGCTCCACATAATATCCTTGTAAACAAGGGTCCTCGATTCAAATATAACATACTTCTGTTTACGACAATTGTGAACAAGTTAGGCACGTGACAAAAATAAACCTAGCTTGCATGTGAATAGACTTGCATGAGACATTATTTGAATAGATATGTTTGTTCCCTCTCTAAAAGTTTAAACCTTTAGATGAGGTGATTCGACTATTACAAGACACAATAACTGTGCTTGCTAGTTCACTCTCAATATATCTCTTACATACCTTGATTTGTTAAATTGATAACAAAGCATAAATATCCAATCATTACTCTTAACTGAAGTTTTTATGAACTCGAGCGATGAGACTTGTCATGTCT
>CAIGRQ010305888.1:0-14316 GCA_903798375.1 Fraxinus sp. D2006-0159
ATGACCGAATTCGACGCGTTTTCACCACGCATCGCGCCTAGGCGGCGCATTTTAGAACACTGGAAAAAGTAGAACCGACACCTGGACTACCAAATTGCAATTGCATTTGACCGACAGCAAGCCTATGTTTAGTCGCACATGCTTTGTAGTAATGGTTGAGGTGGGTGATACCATTGTTTTTTTGCCACGCCATTCGTTGTGACAGTATTTACAAACTGTTTTAGAATTTACGATTCCATCGACGACATGATCCATTGGAATCAATTAAAAATGATCACATTATTTTGCCTGTTTTTTCTCCTTTCTCTTCCCTCTTCCCTCTTGCATCGAGAATATTTAATACATGTTCCTCATCATGTTCCATTTCGGGAATATCAACATCATCCAAATCAATTGAATTATTACTTCCATGAGCATCCAAATCTAGAATATTTTCGAGAATGGGTACTTCGTTCAGACCGAAAAATTCATTTTGAAATTGACTTTGTGGCGTCATAGGTGATTCGCCTTCGATACCGAACAAACCCTTACAAAATGAACGTGGATCCATTTGTGAATTGTGATGTAATGTATAATAAATAAATAAATAAATAAATAAATAAAGAGTATGGAAAGAAATCAAGAATTGAAAGAAAGTTGATGTGTAAGATTGTAATTGACTAATTGTAAATTTGCAGTGTGATAATTGACAATGAATAATCGAATGATTGAAGTTGAAAGTAAAAATTAAAATGCAGTAGATTGTAGAATGTAGAAGAGAGTGAGAGTTGTTGGAATGTTGTGTGAAAAAAATTGAAAATGAGTTGGGGGTATTTATTGAGTAAAAAAGAAGGAAAATAAAATAAAATAATATAAATTGGCCAAAACGGCCACTTTGAAAGATCAGTGACCGTTACAAACAATCACTGAACTTTGAATGGTGAACGAAATGATCACTATTCACCATGAGCTCATGGGCTCGTTAATGAGCTACTCGCTCGTGGACGAGCCGAGCGGTCGAGTCGCTCGGCCCATCTGACACCACTAGGTATATTGAACCTTTAACGGGGAATTATTTACTGCACGTTTTGCAAATTGTCGTTTTGATAAAATGACTTTCACAACTTTGAGGGGAAAAACTATATTCTGATAAAGAAATGTAAAATTTCTTGGAACGAAACAACATTATCTCACTTTGATCCTCGCAAGAATCAATGTGAACAAGAGGTTGAAAAAAATCATTCATTCACAAAGAGTTGCAAATCAATTATCAAATGTATTTGTTGACACAAGAAAAGTTTTATATATACTAGTAGAAAATATTCCAACAGAAATTGATATCCGTGCAGGACAATTTACTTTAGCAAATGAATCTCAAATACGTCAGAAGCGTGGTCGACCAGTTGGTTCAAAAGACTCCGTACCTTGAAAAAGAAAAGTACAAGAAAAAATCAACAAAAACTTCAGAAAAAGTAATATTAGAAAAGATTAATCAATCAAATATTGAAAGCATGGTTCCTGAAGAACCATAAGTATTCGAAAATAATGAGATTTCAATAAATTTTATATTATCTCATAAATTATGGGAAATAAATAATGTTGTTATGGATAATATTTTCGCTTTTAACGTGACTCTTGATATTATGAAAAATGAGGATCATGAACCATAGTATGTTAAATTGCAAAGATCATTGTATGAATTGAAGCAATCCAGACGCATGTGGTGTAATCGTCTTAGCGAATATCCATTTAAAGAAGGCTATAAAAATGACGATATATGCCCATGTGCTTTCATAAATAAAACAAATATTGGATTTGCAATTGTGACATTTATGTTGATGATTTAAATTTAATTGAAATATCGGAAGAACTCAACAAAACTGCAAATTATTTGAAAAAGTGAATTTGAAATGAAAGATTTAGGAAAAACCAAATTCTGTATCGGGTTGCAGATTGAATATTTTCTAGAAGGATTATTTGTTCATCAATCTACATATACAGAAAAAGTCTTAAAACACTTTTATATGGATAATGCATATCCATTGACATCATATAAGGTTGTTCGATAACTTGATGTAAGATCATTTTCGACCACTTGAAGATGAGAAAAGGTTTTTTTTATCCTAAAGTACCATATCTTAGTGCAATTGAAGTATTAACTTATCTTACAAACTGTACTTGACCTGACATAATTTTTTCAATAAATCTCCTTGCAAGATATAACTCTACACCAATATAAAGAGATTGGAATGATGTTAAACATATTTTTCGTTACCTAACTATTGATTTGTGATTATGTTATTTTCAAAAGACGGGATCTCCTTTAGTGGGATATCCAGATACATGTTATCTCTCCGACCCCACATAAAACTAAATCACAAACATGATACATGTTTACACATGGATGAATATCTATATCATGGATATCTGTGAAGCAATTTTTGATAGTAACATCCTCAAATCATTATGAAATTATTGCAATCTATGAAGTAGATCAAGAATGTGTATGGTTGAGGAACATGACCCATCATATCCAAGTATCATGCGGATTAACTTTAACAAAAGATATTTCAACAACTTTGCATGAAGACAATGCTGCTTGTATTGCACAACTCAAAGGAGTTTATATCAAAGGAGATGGGACAAATCATATTTCTCCAAAATTATTTTATACACACGAGTTTCAGAAGAATGACGATATCGATGTTCAACAAATTCGCTCAAGCAACAATTATCCGATTGATTTACAAAAGCACTACCAATATCTATATTCGAGAAATTAGTTCACAAGATTGGAATGCGTCGACTCAAAAATTTTTAGTGATCAACATCAGGGGGAGTAGCTGTACTCTTTTGTCTTCGCTTAGATTTTATGCCACTGAATTTTCCTCACAAGGTTTTAATGAGGTAGCATTTATCTTTAATACTCCAAATTAACTGTATTCTTTTCCTTTCATTTGGTTTTTTTTGTCCAATTGAATTCTTATCAAATAAGTTTTAACGAGACAAATATTTCGTAATGTGTTATTAAATGGGAAGTGTTGTAAATGGTAAGTTTATTAGTGAATGACAATTGTACCTCTGCAGCCTTAGAAATTATTACCATTATATCCCTAATACCATAAATATATGATTTTGGTTCTCATTGTAATACACACAAGTCTATTGACTTTTATTCTCTCTTCTTACAACAATGAGAACTACTTTGGCTTCATTATATTTTAAAAGCGAATCACCTTACTATCCTTTTACACACCATCGTCAAGATTGATGGGTGAAGGTTATAAAGAAAAAAATCTTAACTATTATAATTTAATATTATGTTTTTGTAAATAACTTACTTCGAAACTTTTTGCATAAATCAAGTCACATGTATGTTTATTAGAGGTCAAGAACAATGTAAAAATATCACATGCATGTACAAAATAGTCACAAGATAATAACCTGGTGTGAAGTAAGCTACATGCAAGTAAAAAGTTTCATACAAGAGCTCAACTCGTATTAGAGAAAAAAATAAACTAAAAGGTCACATGCATGATTGCATGTAATAAAATTAAGACATAATGCATAAAAATGGTCGCAAATACAACAATCAACGCAACTAATTAAAACTCCACGTACAAAAGGGTCAAAATTGTTTCATTTTGGATGTTTATTGATTACTATTCTTGACCCTAAAAAACGTAATACTGATGTGGACAACAGATGTCGAGCCCACTCATGCCAACCCAAGCAAATTCCGACGCATTTTGTCTTAAGTATCGAAAGGAAGCAAGGAAAATGTGAACGATGGAGATGCTTCACGACGTGGGACACAATTGTTCAAGCACCGATGGGTGAAATAAAAAATGATTGGGCTAACAATAATCACCAATCAAATACCTATGGTTATCTGCGAAAGGTCAAGTTCAAAAATATGGAACAAGCAATATGATATATGGAGAATTTTTCCTCTTGAATGTGTGTTGAAAAAGATGCTTACAAGATTATTTTGTATTTCTCATTTTAGATTTTCAAAATATCCCTTCTCATTTACAAAGACTTCTTATTTATAGTGTTTTAGCCGACATGTGGCCCATTGGATCAGAGCCACGTGGCCTCATTTATTGGATTAAGACTTCACATAACTGTTTATCATACAATAAATATATTGACACCAAGTCAGTCCCCTTATAAATTAGGCTGACACACTTGACATTCTTTATTACAAACATTACATCAATCATTCCTAAAGATTGTCTATTAATCTTTTAAGAGACAACTTTAGTTTCAAGAGCTTCGGATGAGCTAAGGCTTTGATTGGAGGAAGCTTTACATCGATCTTCTATGTGAAGAGCTTCTTCGTCTTCTCCGACCTCTATAGGTAGCACTTCAGATTTACATGCTTTGGCCATTTAGGCAGTGCTTCGGCAAAATAACATTAACCATTCACTTGATCTCTTAGATTTGACCAATTGACTTTTGCTGACTTTTCTTTCCACGTGGCTTTTTGACTTGAGCCTCAGTGACGAGGTGTAACAATGGTCCCACAAGTTTAGGCATGATTATTTATGTAATGCATGGATTTGTATGTATAAATTTTTTATTAGGGGGTGGTTTTACCACACCACAATAGTCACCCAAAGTAAGTATAAATATTTATATTATAGTTAGAACTTAAATGTACCCGGCAATAATTAACTGTTAGTGTTGTCCAAAGTTGTGTACCTGGGGACACCTCGCTTTTTGAACAACTCTGAGGAATGTCAGCAAGGCAAATTAAGTCCAAGGCTATTTTATCTGAAGTGACTTTATACATCCGAAGCCTTACCCGAACTGGTTGAGGTGAAGGGACTTCGTCACTTGCCGATGCTCAATTCACTAATTACGAGGGGACATGTTTTTAAAACACTTGGGAAACACGAGGCGTTGTCATTACTTCAAACGATTTGATTTTTTTTTTGTATGTTTTCAAGAAAAAAACAATTGAAGCGGTTCATCTTCCCATACACGCAACTATCACTACATTTAATGCGCAATGATGGCTTTTGTGCACACGCCTTGCAAAGTTTAGGCGCATAATAGCGCGTGATGAATATGCTCTGATCTGGCCTGTATCAGATGAAGCTATAGATGGATTGAGTGGCTTAAATTTAAACCTCAAATGAATGGTCAGATGGTCTGGATTGAGATCTAACAGCTAGGATTTAGGCAACAATTTATGGCAAAAAATCACTTTCCCTTTCAAGCAATTAGCATCCACATTTTCCAAAATCTCTCACTTCCTTTGTTTCTTCTTGCAAAATCTTATTATTTCCTTTACTTCTTCTTGTAAAATCTTCTAATTTCCAGTTATTCTCCTTCACAATTCTTCCATTTAATTCGTAAGTATCTTAATTTTTTTTCTAAAAATCAATGGCACATTCACACTCTACTAGAGGGATATAGATCTCAGTAAAGGTAGCTACTAATATGGGTGTACAAATAACCAATATGACCAACCTGATTCAAGCCACCTAAGCCGAAAAGAGTATTTTGCTTTCCGATGAGGGTAGGAAAAACAACATGATAGCTTGGGAGGCAGCTAAAATCACTTCAACAGTAAATTTATCACACTTAGCTAATCTTAGAGAAAAATACTGTATCCTTTACAACATAGAACTTCTATCCCTCATTCCTGATGAATGAGCCTATTTTTCTAGACATGGCTGTGTTGCTATCAGTGAGTTCCTTCTGAAGGCAGTCCTTCGATTGCCCATCCACCCATTCTTTAGGGTTGTACGGGGTTAGCTCTCTCCCAGCTCATCCCCAATGCTTAGGCCTAACTAGTGGGAACCTATTTTTTGTGGAAGGAGACTTCCTTTGGAGAGGACATGCCCCTCTATGTCTCTTAAACCATTTTCCAACCTCAGGTCCTCAGGAAAAGGGATTCCAAGGAGTGGTATTCCCTATGTCCGTGGGGGTCACATTCTCCCTTTTCTTGGGCCTTCCATCCTCTATGAAAGGATGGAAGGAGATGTGGTTCTGGGTAAGGGAAAACTGACAGGAATATGAGGGTGATACATTCCCTTACTTGATAGTTCCGACTTCCTACTCCAAAGCCCGTGAGTGTTGTACGTGCCTTTTGATATCCAAGTATTAATGATTTAGATGTTAACCTTTTTCTGATGACTTGCAGGGCTTGTTGAACGGTTCGAGTTCAGCCACGAAGAGTAGGAGGTTCTTGCGGACATATATTAACATCCCTCATCCATTTACGAATTTGAGCGTCTGAGTCTTTCGAGACGATTTTTTAAAGATTTTTGTCTAATGGCCGAAGAGGTAATGTTCATTCACAATAAATCTTATATGCTTATTTGCATAATAGTCACTGACTTTGTCTTTTGCCTTTGTAGAAAACTTTGAGAAGATGAGGCACCTTACGCTTGATATGGCCACGATATTGGTTGCCACTTCCACCTCTGAGAGAATAGTGCTCATCTGTCATGGCCAAACATGTGAAGGACCAAGTGGAAAGGGTCATTCATGAGGTGTCCAAGAAGGGGACGGATGACCTCCCTTGAATGATAAGGGGAAGAAAATAATAAAGGAGGTTCCCATAAGGAAACATTGTTTCTCCGCTACCGGAGAGGGTTGTTCGACGAACACCCCACCCCCACGATCCGAGGTCTCCACCGGGGAGAAATTGATAGTGACCTCCATTGCTACAACTACAGAGGGGCAGAAGATGCCAATTACCATAGAGCCCTTATGGCACTATCCTTCTAAAAGGGCGAGGACTCCAAGCGACTCCACCACTTTCGATACTCCAAGAACCAAACTCGCCTTGAAGAAGAGGAGCGACAAGCTAGCTCCGAAAGCTCTTGCCTTACTTCTTTCAGAAAGTCAAACTGCAATTGTCAATTTTAACAAGTATTGGATGGAGATGTGGCAACCTTCGTCGAGACCAGCGACGCGGTGGACATGTTTTCCTACATGGTGAGCCAGGCGAGGACGGCCTTCAACGTGGCCATAGAGGCTAAATCCCTCTTTAAAAACAATCAATGTAAAAATAGAGAATATGGGCAAAAGAGGTGTCAACAACATGAAGGCCGAAGTTGAGGCATTGAAGAAGTTGTAGGCTGAAGACTCTGTGAAGCTCACTTCTAGCTCTACCTTAGAAGAAATTGAGAAATTGAAGAAAAAAGTCCAATTGTTTCAAAGTGAGGCGGCCTCTTTGACGAAGCGAGATGAGACTTCTGACGCCCATCGAAAGCTGGTGATTGAGGCCCTAGAGAAGGCAAATAACGAGAATGTTGCTTTGAAGTAGCAGGTGGGAGGCTGAACAGTAAGATCTCCGCCTTGATAGAGAAAGTTGAAATGGTGAGGCTGGAGGCTTAATTGACGAGTGAAGATACTGTAAAGCATTACATCGCTAACTTTTACTTGACGAAAGCGTACCAAATTTTTGTTAAGTATTGGAGGAGGTAAACCTATACCGAGATGGTGGAGTGGATTGAAGTCAACTCCCAAACCTTCAACAGTCCTGAGTTGAGGTCAGAGTTTCTAGATGAAAGAAAGTAAAAGCCTCAAACTCCAGTAGAATGTAGCCACGCGATTGAGATTGAAGATGATGCCGTCGAGGAAACTTCCAAGGCCGTGGCTCCCAATGCAATAGTTCATTTTGCAGCTCCTCCTCCACTACCTGTATAGCTGATAGACTTTTATTTTTTGCATTTTCTATGTAAACGGCATCGTCCAACAATTCTAAATAAATATTTATTGAATAAATAATTTTTTTTTAGCTTATGTATTTGTGTTATTTAATTTTTTGTACTTCACGCATTGCAATGCTCTTCATGTAGTTCAAACTAATTCTACTTCAATTGTATTTTCTAATTAATAACTTGCATAAGTGTTAGAAGGTCGTTTGCCTTTTGAAATTTCTGAACGTATGCGAAGCCTATATTTATGACTTGACGTTCTGTAACACTTCAAACTTTTTGTTTAAAACTTGCTTAGTTGCAATTTGCTCAAGTGTTGACAGTTTGCTTGTCTTTCAATGTTTTTTGAAGCATGGTGTTGAGCGATTTGCCCATGCTGAGGCTTCCTTAACAACCTTTATTGTTTAAGGCATGCACCCCACTTCGCGAGTACAGAGGTGATCCCTTTTCGGATCCAACTCTTCGTCGAAAAGCACACGCTTCTCTGAATAGGGAGGCTCATCTATGCATATGCACTTTTTATTTCTCAGAAACTTGACTTAATGAGGTATAATTTTCATGAGTATGAGGTTAAGCGGGTCGCCCATACTGAAGTGTCCTTAACAACTTTGGTAGTTAAAGGCATGTGCTGCACTTCGCAGGTAAGGAAGTGGTCCATTTTGGGATTCGGCTCATCGTCGAAGTAAATAAGATTCCCTGCATATGGACAACTCATCTATGCAGAGGCTTTCCCTTTGACTTTTATCAATGTGGTTTATCGGTTTGCCCACGCTTAGGCTTTCTTAACAATTTTTGTTGTTAAAGGCACTTGATACCCTTCGAGAGTAGGGAGGTGGTCCACTTTGGGATCCAGCCCTTTGTTGAAGTGCCCAGGCTTCTCTGCATAGGGACGATTAATCTATGTAGAGGCTTTCTCCAGAACTTTTGTCGCTCGGGATGTATTTCTAATTTACAAAATTTTTAATACAAGTCAATTTTATTGAATCAAAAACTATACAAGCTGGGTATTTATATTATTATTGGTAGTACTTCCGCAGATGCTCTACATTCTAAGGACGAGGCTGTGTCTTTTCATCCCTATTTTCAATTTTATAGGTTCTGGGACAAACATCTTCCTTGATGCGGTATGGGCCTTCCCAATTGGGACCAATGGTTCTTGCACAGTATTCTTGGTTTCTACGGTGTTTCTTTGTCTTTTTTTTCTTGGTTTCTGCCAGCAGAAACCAAAACCAACAAGAATTGGTTTGGTTTTTTCATGTTTCTCATTTTTTTAAGCGTGAACAATGTTTTCTACTGTTCATATGAATAGTAACATTTTTTTAGTATGGTTGTTATAAGATTGAAACTAACATTCTTCATTTTTTTTCTTCAGAAATTCAACTTATGGAACAAGTCAAAGATTTTTGAGGTTCGAGATTTTCTTGGTGTAAAGTAGAATTTTGTACTGCATTTATTTTACGGGTTCAGAAAACACTCAAAATTGCCAACTTCTTCATGCACATTGAAGACTAAGGACTGCAACCGTTCGCCATCCAAGACATTTTGTGTTTGAGATCATTTATATTTGGGAGGCTCATGATTTAGACAATAAAGGAATTTAAAGATTCATTGACAGAGCTTCCATTATCCACTAGCATTCTTTCAAGGACTTTGCGTGCTTCAACGACCCTTACCACTAAGGCGTCANAAGACATTTTGTGTTTGAGATCATTTATATTTGGGAGGCTCATGATTTAGACAATAAAGGAATTTAAAGATTCATTGACAGAGCTTCCATTATCCACTAGCATTCTTTCAAGGACTTTGCGTGCTTCAACGACCCTTACCACTAAGGCGTCACAGTGTGGATAATGTACACCAGCTGCATCATCTTGGGTGAAGGTGATGGGTTGGACCCTTCTTTCAGTAGAGGCTCGATTGTTGTTGACTATGAAGCTTATCATTGGGAGGTTCTTCGCTTTCCTGGCATATTTTCTCTTGGAATTCCTAAATTCTCCTCCAACATATGGACCTTCAAAAATTGTGTCAATTTCCTTAATGGGATCTTGGCCAGCATTTGTCGGGGTTTTTTCTTTGTCTTTAACCCTCACTAGGTCTTTCTACATCATAGTCTTTCCTTCTGGGACGTCATTTTTATTAGGGCACCTTGACTCAACATTCCTGGCTACTGGGTCTATCTAGGAGAAGCATATCTTCGAAGGTACTTGCCTCTTCCCTGATTGGTATGCTGAGGGTACCTTGCAATGTCCCTGAAATTGGCAGTGCTATGGCTATGAGAGTGGTGGTATGCACAATAGAGGGACGGTTTATCCCTAGTTTTAGGTTCAACGCCTCACCCACTACCTCTCCTCGTTTGGGAAAATCTTTGATAAGGTGTGTTCGGGTACATTTTAGCACCAGGACTCACTTTCTCGTAGGCTAAAGTAGGTACTACATTTAATGTTGCTACAGCCAACACTTGTCTAGGATTGAGAGGGGTTGACTGTCTAGCCTGATGATCCAATAAATGTGAAGTTGGTTATCTTCATCTTTGCATTTAAGGAAGGGGAAGTCTTTGATTAGCCATGTTCCTATGGTCTCTCAATTCTTTATTAATGATTTCACGCCTTATCATTTCCAGTAAGGCATCTTAGCTGGTAGGGTCTTTGTTCTGCACATCTCTCCAAAAGAGAGAGTTCATGTCCAATCCTCCCATTAGGACCGTTAGAGCCTCCCTATCTGTCACTTGCACACAGTAGGTCATCTCATCAGTGAAGCGAGATAAGAAACTTTTCAGGGACTAGCCTTGCCATTGCCGCATATCCTATAGGCGTTGTATATGTCATTCACCTTCTTTATTTGTGGTAAAACGCTTAAGGAATGTCTTTTTGAAATCCGACTAGCTCGGGATGCTTCCTTCTGGCAATATGTTGTACCATATTTAAGTCGCTACACTTAAAGTTAAGTGGAAAGCTCTGCTCTTCATGGCCGGGTTGGCTCCTATTAGACTAATGTGAGTCTTGAAGGTGCTGATGTGTTTCGCAGGGTCACCTTTCCCATCGTACTTGGAGATTTTGGGGAGTGTGAAGTGGTTCAACACTGGGGCATTTCTAATTGCTTGTGAAAATGGCGAATTGTCGTCATCGTAGTCAAGGTCGCAGGATCTTCGCGGTTCATCAGAATCCTCATCTTCCCTAAATTGAGTTTCTGAGGACGGATGGGAAAGTCCTTCATTTCTCTCCTCACGCCTATTTCTCGAGAGAGGACTCCAAGGCATATTGTCGTAAATCGATTTATCTTGCCTCTCGAGCTATAGAGGCTCATGTTGCCTATTTTTAGGTGCAGGGGAAGGTTGAGCCTGTCTATATCTAGGCAGCCCTAGACTTAACCTATCGAAGACGCTTATGGACCTCTGAAGCTGATTTTCTGGTTCGTAATTCAGAGGAAAGTTGAACTGATCCTCTTTGGGTTGTTCAGTGGCATAATTGGTGGATGTATCAACATCAACCTCCATTTCCTATGAGGCTTCCATCCTAGTATAATGTTGGTATCCAGCCATTTGGCTCTGAACCTCTTCTTCATCATGACAGTATCACTATGACGGGTCATAGAATGTATTTCTTGGGGTTACGTATGGAGGGACTGGGTGTCCATCTTTGCCCCGCATGCTCATCAGCAGTTCATGCATCGCCATGTTCTGTTGAGTCATACTTCTCATATTGACAATCATTGTGGCCACTTCTCTGGTGAGTCGGCTGCTATTCTACCCCGTCCCTTGACCAGACTCGTCTGTGTTGTTGATAAGGTCGAGGACGGGTGACTGGGACAAGCACGCGAGGGTTCCCCTTTTTCAAGGTATTTCCTCATCTTTTGAGGTGCACTTTCATCATTGCTTGAACTCATGTTAACAAGCTTTTTCCTGACAAAATGTTCATTTTCTCAAGGATCAAATCGACTCCAAGTCAAGCAGTTTTGTCCTTTGGATGTTCCAGTGGTTCTTTCTTCAAGAACACCCTTTTTTTCGAAAGTTAGAAAATTTCTTTTGAGTTACTTCCAACTAGCTTCTTCCCAAGGGATTTTTGTGGTTAAAATGTGTGGCTTCCCACAGACGGTGCTAATTTGTTGATCTCGAAAAACGTAACAATGACCCGGACAACAAAATTCGGGCCTACTTGCGTCAACCTAAGTGAATTTCAGCGCGTTTTGTCCGGAGTATGCGGGAGATGCTTCGTGATGTGAGACAAAATTGTTCGAGCACTGGCGGGTGAAACAAAAAATGATTGTGCTAACAATAATCACAGATCAAATACGTATGATTATTCGCTAAAGATCAAGTTCATAAATACGTAACAAGCAAGATGATATATGGAGAGTTTTTCCTCTTGAATGTGTGTTGAAAAAGATACTTACAAGTCTATTTTGTATTTCTCTTTTTAGATTACCAAAAGATCCCTTCTCATTTACAAAGACTTCCTATTTATAGTGTTTTGACCGACGTGTGGTTCATTGGATTAGAGCCACGTGGTCTTATCTCCTTGACTAAGGCCTCACATCACTGTCTATCATACAATAAATATATTGACAATGGGTTAGCTTCCTTATATATAAGGCTGACACACCTGAAATTTTTTATTACAAACGTTACATCAACCATTCTTAAAGATTGTCTATTAATCTTTTAAAAGACAACTTCCGTTTCAGGAGCTAAGGATGAACTAAGGCTTCAATTAGATGAAGCTTTGCATCGGTCTTCTGTGTGAAGAGTTTCGTCGTCTTCTCCGATCTCTTTAGGTAGCACTTCCACGTAACAGGAAGTGTTTCGAATTTACATGCTTCGGCCATTTAGGCAGTGTTTCGGCACAATAGCTTCATCTATTCACTTAATCTCTTAAATTTGACCAATTGACTATTTGCTGACTTTTCTTTTCACATGGCATTTTGACTTGAGTATCGGTGGCATGGCGTAACAACTATATTTAATGGAAAGATTTTGAGAGATTGAATATTTATTAGTTCATATATTTAAAGGAAGATTTTAATAAATTGTTTGGATGAATATGGAATGATTTTCAGGTGATGTGTGACAATTAATTGGGCGGCCTGATTTTTTAAATGAAAAACTTGGAAATGTTATAAAACTAAGAGGAAAAGAAAATAATAACAGTGTGTCTTTCATTATAACAATAACCCTGTATATAAATTTTAATGGGAGTTACAATCTGAATAAATACAATTTTAAAGTAAATAAAATTTATCTAAGTATTTTGATAAGATCAAATAATCATCAATAATTATTCCATAATTTTACAACAACAAATATTATTTTCTCTTAAATAAATTGATGACATTGTGATGAGTCAATGACATCAAGGATTGGGATGGGGTGGGGGGTTGGTAGAGGGCTATCGAAGATGAATTTCTTAAAATTCTTTTCTTTTTTCAAAATATTACAAACTATAAGAGAGAAAATCACGTCACAATTGATAAAATATTTGGATTGTATATAATTGAAAAGATACTTCTTAGTAAGTAAAAAATTTCAAACGAGGTTCATAAGTTAAATGGTTGTATTAGAGTGTAAGATTTGACATGTTTAATGTTTAGAACATTATAAAATGTTTCACTTATTTTCATCTGCATGTCTTCCTGCTTCACACCATGTCTTCCTTTTGTTAGATGAACTAAAGCTCCCAATCATGGCTTGATTCAGATTGTCGCTCTTCATTTTCTTGGGATTTGATAAGTGTTGTTTTATACACTTATTTAGGGGCCTAAAATATCAATATTTGATAGTTTTTTGACAAAATATATCCTAAATTATTGTATTACATGTTATATATGTAAAACTCAATGGTTGAACGAGGAATTAAAAGAAACGCAAGAAAAATCAAGGAAAAATGACAAAGCCCAAAATTTGAGGACCAAATTGCAAATATTCAATAGTGAATTCGACCACAAGATGATAATTTGAAGATTTCTATGAGACAATTGGATGAAATTAAAACTAAAATGGAATGAAATATGATCAAAATATTGTCAAAATCAAGTTCCAATCGCACAAATTATATTCCAGATTTTTAGTAGAATATTGAGACCCGGGCATAGTAAGAGTTCGAATTGGATATATTTCATTTCATGAAAAGTTGTATCTCTTTGAGTTAGCTTTCCAACACACTTTGAATTGCATTATTCGGATATCGAAAGAGAAAATTATGGCCAAAATACTGACTGCTATGCAAAGGAAAAAAAAAAAATTAGAACTCTTTTGGAAACCAATTTGGACGTAATTTTCAACCAATTTTCTACTTCTACAAATACCTAATAGCATAATACATATTAAAGACCTCTCATACACATCTTATACTCCAATATTTATCCATTATTATCATAAAATGAGAAACATTCATAGTTTTTGTAAAAAAAAAAATTGAAGGAGACTTGCAATAATTCAATTAAGTGAAGATTCAAATTTAATTTTTGGGTAAAGAAGAGAAGGCGCAAGTGGAGATTATCAAGAAACTATTGAATAGATTCAAGATTTCAAGATTTATCTTTATTTTCTCAATTTATCAAAAACTCGGGTTATGTATTTCGATATGTTAGACTAGTTTTATACGTTGTTGGATGAGATAAACCCTTATTACGATATTTTTATTTTTTTAATTAATTATTTTGA
>CAIGRQ010305918.1:0-19597 GCA_903798375.1 Fraxinus sp. D2006-0159
GCCGGGTAAAAGTGAAGTCCATCAGTCGTGTTGTTAAAGGTTAAATTTACATTTTCACAATTTTCGTTGACTATCTTATGATAAAATTAAAAGATAACTGTTTTATCATATTGATAAGTTTTCCTTTTCTTCATGGAATTTGGCTATGCTTGAAAGCAGCTTTTCTAGATGTTTTTCTCCAGAAATACTTTCAAAAGAAGCAGCCCAGGTTTTTTTTTTTGGAAATGTAATTGTTGAGATTTTTGTATATTGGATTATACTTCTGCTGACGATCATTTTCATTTTCTTATTCACAGTCGATCACGAGAAAAATGGAAATGTCATGCTATCTGTGAGTATTATGGTGAATGTGAAGAGAGGCAGAAAATTTAGTGACAACCATATTAACATGTAAAAAGAAAAATTACTTAAATTACACCATATAACACATAAGTTGGGAATACAGAAGATCAGTCAATTCATATAGAAGAAATGGCAGATTAGCTGCTTGATGCAGTAAATGTACATTGGCAACCTATAATTCAAGTTTTATGTGGTAATTGTATATATACCATCTAAATTTCTGTTCGATCGTATAATAAACGATCAATTATCGCCCACTAAGGGAGGCAAATTGTGAAAACATTGCTGTTCCAGAGTGCTCCTCAATGACTTGTACTTCAGCCGGGTGGATACTTTCCTCCAAGGGTAGAGAAAGAGGGCGGTTGTCAGCAGTAGAAGCTTCAGGAGGGACTATAGGAGGATTTGCCGGGGTGGCTAATGCCTTATTTTCTTCGTCAGTTTTTCCTTGGGATGAGGCTTCTTGAAGCTGCAAAGCGTACTCCAAGTTCCACAAGACGTCGCCCATACTAGGCCTGTCGACCCCATATTCAGCCAAACATTTTTCGGCAGCTTCTGCAAATTTCTTCATTGACTCGGGGTTGATGTGCCCGATCAGTGTGGGATCGATGATTTTGTCTAATAGACCTTTTCGCTTCCATTGCATTGCCCATTCTGCCAAGTTGACTTGCTCTCTTGGCAATGCAGGGTTGATGGCAGGACGGGCGCATAAGACCTCGAATAGGACGACCCCAAATGAGTACACGTCGGACTTCTCCGTGAGCTGCTGTTTCCTGAAGTACTCGGGGTCGAGGTACCCAAAGCTTCCTTTAACAGCCGTGCTCACGTGAGTTTGCTCACCACCTGTTGCACCATCTTTAGACAGCCCAAAATCAGCCATCTTTGCTGTGAAATCGTCATCCAACAAGATGTTGGTGGTCTTGACATCACGATGAATGATGCCTTGAGCCGTTCCAGTATGCAGGTAGTGGAGCCCACGAGCAGCCCCGATGCAGATTTCAAGCCTCTGCTTCCAAGATAGGGGTGGCAAATCCTTCCCATAAATATGGTCGCGGAAAGGTCCATTGGACATGTACTCATAAACCAGAATCATCTCAGAGTTTTCATCACAATATCCAATCAATGACACCAAATGGCGATGTCTAAGCTTGGACAACATTTGAATCTCTGTCTGGAACTCATTAATCCCTTGTTCGGACTGTGGATTGCCTCTTTTAATGGCGACCTTCAGTCCATCATCGATTTCTCCTATATAGACATTGCCAAAGCCACCAACACCAATGATTGCACTTGGATCCCAGTTCTTGGTTGCCTCCTGCAACTCTGCTAAATAAAAGTATCGGCCTAATCCCGAAGTCGATGAGAAGAATTGGCTCTTGCGAGAGCCTAAAGAAGTCTTGCTGTTTGACATAAAGCTATTGTCTCCAGCATGGAGTGGAAGTAACCAAGACGAAAAGCTATGACTCTGCTGCCAATCTTGTGGCCTCTTTTGCCACTTAACAGCCATTGCACCTAAACCGACAAATGCTCCAAACATCATTGCAAATCCAACAGCAGCCACAGTACCACGGCCTGGCCCATCAGCCGACTTCCCATCAACACCATATTCTCCATCCAGGCTACCAATAGAATTGTTCATCCTGAAAACCTCAAGACCATTGAGAAGTGCATTTCTTGTACCGGTATTTTCATTCATCGGTCCAACCTGAACAGTCATCGGGTTGGCATTGTCCACCATGGAAGAATTCATCACAAAATCAGCATAATAAGCTGCCGTCAAGCCACCTGCCACGGTGGTCAAGTCCAGTCCGGTAATCGCAGGCTTCCCATTAATGAACACATTGAAATAGAGATCATTTACAGATTTGCTCACGATATCAGCAAAATGCAAACGAACTAGGTACGTGAATGAAGTATCAATGGTCATTCTCCAAGTGATGTTGAAATTAGGGACCAGAACATTGGCATCCGCCATTTCAGTGGCGGATGCATAAACCACAGGTGGAGCAATGAAGGGTGACTCCCCCGCAGGATATGTAATAATACTCGGTGA
Source organism: Fraxinus sp. D2006-0159 (assembly GCA_903798375.1). Lineage (NCBI taxonomy): Eukaryota > Viridiplantae > Streptophyta > Magnoliopsida > Lamiales > Oleaceae > Fraxinus > Fraxinus sp. D2006-0159. The sequence continues at coordinate 2,393 of CAIGRQ010305918.1, forward strand.
GACAGAAGCATTTGAGGCTGTAACACTTGGATCGATATATGCACGATCAGGTTCCCAGGTTCTTCCAAGGGTATCATTCTGTGGGGTAACAGCATTGCCTCCCACGTTCAACCTGTACATGGTCTGGTACGCATTGTGGCCTAGCCCGTGGTACTGTCCCTTGGGGAAAAGCATCGACCCAACATCGCCAATAAGAATATCTGGAGCTGAAACGAATTCAATTCCATTAACATAAGCCACACTGTCTCTATTAGGTTGGAATACAACAGAATACCTCTCCGTTGTCACATTGACAAGGTACTCCCTCATAGACCAGCTCGTGTTTCCAGTGTTTTCAAAGTCATGGATTAGTACCAAATCATTCGTCTTGACTAAAAATTCTGCATTTTTCAAATCCTTCTCGCCGTTCTCCACCGGGAAAAAGTGGAGCCTAATCCAATGCCAACCCGGCCTGGTAACATGGAAAGTGTACGTCGCAATGGATTCAAATATTTTAGCAGACAGATAAACCGGTGAAGGAACATCAGCGGAGGTGACAGAAACCTTAACATCTCGTCCTTCATAGGCCAAATATTGGCTGGTTTCTTGATCATTCAAGAACACCCTCTGGCCGGCGAGGGTGGTGGAGGTGGTGGCGCCGCAATCAAGAAGGAAGCTATCTTGTGGTGTGAATGGATCAGGTTTTACAGCATTGACAGAATATGGGACAGAAATACAAAGAACCAGGAGGAACGCCGCCATGGTTGCGACGGTGGAAGACAGTGGCGATAGGCGGAGATTGGAAGAAGAGTGTAATTTAATCATCTTTTCCATCTCCAGCCCTCCTGGTGGGGAGGATGAGAAAACTAGGATTTGTCTATGGAAGATGAAAACTAAGATTCACTTACACATCATAAATTGTATAAAAATATAATCATTTTTTGTTGAATTTGCAAAATTATCGCATGATTGTGGGGTGGAGAGATATTTTATTGAATTTCTGTTTTTGGCGCCTATTCTTGGAAGTCTTTACAGACCAGCAATTGCACTACTTGAAATGGTCAAACACCATTCTTTACATGTGTGGCTAATTTGGATTAGTGGTTGTAGACAAAATCTAAACTCAAATTTTATTTTATTTTATTATTTATTTTTTTTGCATTTTTATTAAATTTTGGTCCATGTTAAATGGATCGAGTTGAACTCAACTTGCCTAGCTACTAACGGATTTGGCTACATCTTCCGAAGGAAGAGCCGATTCATTTCATCGAATTTTGGCTCAATTCGCAACTTGTCAACTATTTTATTGAAATAACATTTTTTTTCTCGTTATAATGAGCCAATTCGTATGAGTCGAAGAGCGATTCGCACTAGAATTTCATTGCTCACCTCACGTCCGCTTAACAGACCTAGGACCTGTTCGGTAGAGATCAAAATCCAATTAAAATTGAAAATATAGCTGTTATTGTTGACTTTTATCAGACGAATTAATAACTGCTATATTTTCAATTTTAATCCTATTTTAATCTTTACCGAACGGCCCCTAATCCAAACACATTGCCTCTTGATTGACAACCGTTGACATGAAAAGTTTCGAAACGAAGAAATGCATTAACCTATGGTAATTGGAATCAAAATTCTAAGCTCTATTTGACAAAATTTGTTGAGATTAAAAGTTTGTCAAACTTTATTTTTAATTATGCATTTAATTTTTATTTCTAGTTATGCATTTAATTGAATTCATAGTTTTTATTCACTTTTTAACTACACATATTATGCGGTCAATAACTTATAATCTTAAAAGCTGTCTACCCAAACCAAATTCAATTGAAAAAATTACAATGCATTTGTACAATCTCGACATTATTTTGTACAATTTCATACAATACCGTATACTTGACATGTTCTTATAATTTAAAATGATTGGGGCATAACCTGCGGTTTACCTGTCTGCATCTTGAGGGCCAGGGTGTAGACTCCAGGATGTAGTCGCTATAAGGTGGATACCTGGGTATCAAAAAAAATAAAAATTAGTGATATCGGTTTCCTGGACCAGAAAATGGTGTACTCCGNAAAACTCTTTATTTTATATATTTATTTTCAACCAAATATTTACACAATAAAATATTTTGCACGTAAATCTAATTTTTTTTTCTACTTTATAATAACACATTCTCCTAAAATATTTTGATCTTTCTCAAATACTGATCCTCAAACATCGGCTTAGCCCTAAAAAAGCAAACTAAATTCAATCTAGTGCTATATTTGTCAATATTTTTGTTACCTTGCTTGGTTGGCAAGTTGAACTTGTTCTTGAGCCTAACCAAAACGAATATAGCACTGGGAGTTTACATTTTATTCAGGTCGAAGAACAACAAAAATCGAAAGAAAAATCATTAGAACGTTAATGGCAACCGAGAGTGAAGACGCCGTTCGCCGGAAGACGGCGATTCAGGACTACCGGAAAAAGCTCCTCAGCCACAAAGAACTCGAGAGCCGCGTCCGATCTGGTGTCGTTTTCATAAACCCTAGTCTTCTCCTTAATTATCTTTGCAGAGTTTTTTTAAACATTACCTTCCATGAATATTTATGCGTGGATTTAGTAATGTCTTTTGTATGTTGTTGAGATTTGTGCTATTAAACTTTAAGGCGGTTTATGAACAGATAAGTGAAGATGAGTGGCAAAGGAGTTGATATTCTAGGCTTCGTTGAACTATCTGTGATTTTACTGGTTTAAATATTTAGAGTTTACCTCATTTTTACTGGTTTTGATAAAATTGAGGAGTTGTTGGAGCTAGACTTTAATTTGATTGATTAATTATCTATTTAATTAGATTTACAGTCTAATCTTTAAACAATTTAAATTTGATTTCATTAACAATTTAGTTTGTGAATGGATTTGTCCTTGTTGGAGTAAGCTTTGGTTTTTGGGTGTTCGATTGACTGGTTTATAAAATTTGAGTTTGGGTCAAGGGAGAAAGTTGGTGTGAAGGGTATTAGTTCCAACTGGTAGATTGCATTATTAGCACAGGAATTACCTCATCACTGGGGTGATTGTTTTACTAGGTTTCTGAGAGTAAGTTTTGTTACCTGAAAGTTACCTCATAGTTATTCTGCACTAGTTTCATATGCTTACGTAGTTTTCTGCATTAGTTGTTGGTGTTTGTACTTGTAAGTACTGGGGTTGTTGATTCAGCCAGGGTGGCCTATAAACTGCTTGCTTAGCAACCAATTCTGGATGACATTTTGATCTTCGCAAGAGCTCACATCGGTAGATAGAGTAAATTGGCGTGGCCCTATGATTGGAATCAGTTCCCTCAAAATAAAACTTTGCAGAAAATGAAATATGACATCCATTCCTATGTTTGGAATCAATTTCCCTTTACAACATAACATTAATTTCTCAAAAGATTATGTCTATTGTTTATTTGATATAAGTATTTGAGAATTAATTACTACATTGCTAGAAATTTACAAGTATTCATTGTACTTAGTTAAAAATGAACAAAAATTAATTTGCAAAATATTAGTAATAATTCTTCATTACATAGATAATAAACCACAAGAAAGCTTATATTAAAATACAATCTCCAAAGGGTAGAGAAATATTACACCTACACCACAAATTTCATCCCTAGCCTTGGCTAAAAATTTAGAAAGCCATGAAAAAAAGAATTTTAGAAATTAAATGCGTTTTTTTCCCTCCTATTTTGTGTATTTTCTTTGTAGTTCCCATGCCAATGTTCCTTCAAAATCTTTCTTCTCTTTCTATGATATTGTGGTCCTCGTGCTAAAAATGCATCCATATTTGAAGAAAGTAGTCAATGGTGTTTCTAATTGGAAGAAGATTAGAATAATATTCTCCTCTTTTGCCCAAGGTTTGTGTCTATTCCTTTTTATAGGCTACAGCCAAATATGACCTTTGGGTAATTCCTCCTCATAATCAATAATATTTTTCTTCCATTTGATGGCAAAAGTTTATCATTTTGGGCGGGCTTGAAAATGGTCTTTAGATGCTTTGTGTCAGACATGTATCCTTCTTGGGCTCAAGTTGCTATGTTATTTGGTCTCTGGATTCTTTCACCATCTGTGGCTTGGTCAGTACATTTCTGAAAGAACACAAAAATACAGGAAAATAATCATTTCAGCTACAAGTTGAGAAGAAGTCATCCTGTGGCATCAACATGAGTTGAGTAAAAATGTGATATTCATCTTGAAAAGAGGTTGCTATAAAACTTGTTCACAGAATAATATTATGACTTCGATGAATCTACGTTAGTAAATTTTATCATTTAAATTTTACTTCACTAAAGGTTATATAGCAGTTATTTCTTTTCTGTAAAATAGTGTGAGATATTAAGTTTCATAAAAGGACTTTTCTACAGACAATAAAGTTTCATGTTTTGCAGATCATATATGGTGACTTTTGAATACCTGGATTGCTAGCTGCTAATTGTTTTCCAATTTGTATACCATTGATACATGTCTGAAACTGAGCTATATGGGCTGTCTAATGAGATCGTAGGCTCTGTTAGTCCAGTGAGGAGATCTGTACATATATCTGAGATACACAACTGCGTGGTGGACTATCTATTTGGATTAGTTAATATATCATAAGTGGCATGTTAGAAGTATGGGTGTACTAAATTACGTATGCAAGTAGTTCTCAAGTTCAGAAAAGCCATGATCTTCAATTTCATGTATATGTAGAATTTTATGAGTTTCGTTATTTTTGTTTGATCATTGTGGTATGATCTTTAAATCATGATAGATCAGAATTTGGACTTCTTTTCAGCATCTTCACTGTGTCACTTCAACTATATCTTTGCCTTGGTGTATGTTATACATTTAGCTCTGCCTTAAAAGACACTGTATAAATGTTATATAGTTAGAGAGAATTTAAGAGCTACAAAGAAGGAATATGCTAAAACAGAAGATGATTTAAAGTCACTTCAGAGTGTTGGACAGATCATTGGCGAAGTTCTCAGGCCCCTGGACAATGAGCGCTGTAAGAATTCTTTAATCTATTTCTTGTCATCATTATCTTTAGATTTGAGTATTTATTCTGAAAATTGGTTGTTCAATAATTTTTTTGCCTCTTCTGACGATTTCTTAGTTCTCTAGTTCTTCATAAGCAAGGAGGTGAAAAGACATAAAATTTTACACTGACTTTGTGTAATATTTTACAGTGATAGTCAAAGCCAGCAGTGGTCCACGGTATGTAGTTGGCTGCCGCAGTAAAGTAGACAAAGAGAAACTTGCATCAGGCACGAGAGTAGTTCTTGATATGACAACTCTCACTATTATGCGAGCTCTCCCTCGTGAGGTATCCAACAATGTGATGGAAGACGTTGATATTTGGGTTTAGAAGGATATCATGGCATTAATTCTATATTCTTATCAAGACTCATTGGTTTTTGATGTCTCTGTCAGGTTGATCCAGTTGTATATAATATGCTTCATGAAGACCCTGGGAATGTAAGCTATTCAGCTGTGGGTGGGCTGTCAGATCAGATCCGAGAACTGAGAGAATCTATAGAGTTGCCTCTGATGAATCCGGAACTCTTCTTAAGGGTCGGCATTAAACCCCCAAAGGTAATACTTTTTAAAAAAAACAAGATTTTTAATGTTATATTGGTGTTTACTTTCAGCAATGCTGTTTCTCTTGTTTAGGGTGTTCTTCTTTATGGTCCTCCTGGAACTGGCAAGACATTGTTAGCCAGGGCAATTGCTAGCAACATAGATGCAAATTTCTTAAAGGTTAGTAAATACCGTTACAACTGATCCTTGTTCACCTGCAAGAGCCCCATTTCTTTAGAATCATCATACCATGTCAGTAACTTTACAAATTGGAACTGTGCAGGTTGTATCAAGTGCCATTATCGATAAGTATATAGGTGAGAGTGCAAGACTGATCAGGGAAATGTTTGGTTATGCTCGTGAACACCAAGTAAGGATCTAATGTAAAATGAGCCTTTTCCATTTAAATTAAAGAGAACTCTAGTATCTTTTGCTTTTCTGAATTATGTTAATTTGATATGTTCAATACCAGTTATGGTAAAAGAAAGCGATACTATGAATTATTTTCTTTATGTGAAGCCTTGCATCATATTTATGGATGAGATCGATGCCATTGGTGGACGTCGTTTCAGCGAGGGAACAAGCGCTGACCGTGAAATTCAAAGGACATTGATGGAGTTGCTCAACCAGCTTGATGGGTTTGACCAGCTTGGAAAGGTTTGACTGATGAAAATAAGCTTTTCTCAGTTTCCTTCCCCTGAAATTCAGCTTTAGAGAATGTTTCGGTGGGCTTATTTCTAAAAAATTTGGGGCTTATTTATAAGGCATTGGACGTGTCTTATTATTAGAAATAAGATCATGTTTGGGGTGGCTTATGGTAAAAAATAACCACCAATTGTGTGGCCTACTTCTAGTGTAGACCCACCTACATTCAAAATAAAGCCAACTTAAGCCACACATTTGGACCTTATTTTTTGGCATAAGCCACCAAAAACATGCTCTAAGCCCACCCAAAGATGCTCTTACTACAGTGCGCAATGCGCACATGCTAGTTTGACTAGATTGAAATGCTTCATGAAATGTTTTTGCAGGTTAAAATGATTATGGCGACAAACAGACCTGATGTTCTTGACCCTGCTCTTCTTCGTCCTGGTCGCTTAGACCGGAAAATTGAAATACCGCTTCCCAATGAACAGTCAAGATTGGAAATTCTCAAGATCCATGCTGCAGGAATTGCCAAGCATGGTGAAATTGATTACGAGGCTGTTGTTAAACTTGCCGAGGTGAGCTTGACCACACTAATTTAGTTAAGTAACCCCTTTTTTGGAAACATTGGTCAAAATTTGTATAACCGACATGTTGCGTTCTCCAGGGTTTTAATGGGGCTGACTTGCGTAATATTTGCACTGAAGCTGGTATGTCAGCAATTCGTGCAGAGCGTGATTATGTAATCCATGAAGATTTTATGAAGGTAAAACGTACATGCACATCGAAATTTTTAATGCACTTGAAAACTTGAAAATGAGTACACATTAAAATTTTCATTCTTATTTTTCTACTCATTTTGAACCACACATTTTTCAATAAAATAATATTTTACATCACATCAATAACTTTTCATTTTTTTTCAACCACACGTTCTCCATCAATCTACTATTTCAGAATACATTTTTTCAAAATAATGTGGCTCAAACACACCCGTAGTTTCAAAAAAGTTTACATAATGGGGTTATCATTACTTGTGAATGGTACTTGTAGAGACTAGTTTGCCACGCTACACACTTCACTGTGTTAATTTGTGTTTAGTGTGCTTTGGACTTGGTTGCGGTTCGTGCTTGTATTCATTGGGGGTGTATGCTCTATGTTTGTCGGACAACTATGATTTCCCATTTGAGGAACAAAGGAATTCTGTCTGCATGATTATTGTCACTCCACGTTTGTTTGAGATGAGATCTAATTTATCTTGTGCCTGGCAATATTTCAGGCTGTAAGAAAACTGAATGAAGCGAAGAAACTCGAATCGAGTGCACATTATAATACTGATTTTGGGAAGGATTAGGAACCAGCATGGGTTGGACTTGTAGCTTTGGGAGAGCGGTGTATCTCCTCTTTTTAGATGGGTTGCTATATGCCCCCTTTCGATTGAATATCTGTTCTTGAATTGAATAATTCCCTATATGTTTTCACGTCCGTTAATCATTCAATACTGTGCCTGAAAAATGCTTTGATGCGAATCTTTTTTATACATCTGATCTCCTCCACCAAATCATCAACTGGGTATCTTGTGCTCCTCACCAAATCTGGGTAATTATGTTTTGAATGCGAAACTGAAATTATAAATTTGTCGTCAGTGTAATATTTGCATAAAGAGTGCAAAGCACGTGTATACCAATATTGAAATTAGAGGCTCATTTAAAATATACGTTCATGTTCGCGTCCATGACATGTTTTCCAAATGACCAAATGCATGGATGAAAGTAGAGTTAAATCAAATTATAAGCAATTATCAATTTAGACAAACATGGACAAATATATCCATCCGAAGAAGCATCACTCCGATCCAATATGAATTGAGGAGAATCGACATAACAAAATGAAAATGGTGACTGTCTTGTTAATTCTATGTGTACTACTCTTTCTCTAACATTAGGAACTTTAATAGGGATAAAAACCATCAAATTGAGAACTATAGCTTCACCCACCATACATGCGGAGGTCACCAAGACTATTTTCCATTCACTTGAACATGATATAATCAACCAAGACTATTTTTCATGAACTTGAACATGAAATAATCAAACTTAAATTCTACAGAACAAAATGTAACCAGATTCATAATTCACATTCTTATCATTTTCCTTTTTTCTTATATTATAATGAATTGAACCTTAAACGTATTATACCCCATTCTTTACAATGTGTCTTCAGCAACTACTATATCCGTCATGCTATAACCGTCATCTGCAAAGATGATCATATCCTATGTAACTGCTTCATTCATGTTCACCGTCAAATCATGGCAGCAGAGAGATGAAACTGTAGAAGAATCTGTAAAGAAAAAAGTCCGGTAAAAAAATATTAGACATTTGCCAGAACGTTGAAGCAGTCTTTTTGACCATATTGTGTGATGGCGAAGCCCACTTTTTTGACGAAAAAAAAAGGGTCAAAAAACTCCTTTTTTGAAATTAATGTCAAAACAAACAGGGGCTTAGAATGGAAACTGTCGTTCTCAGATGTACCCAAAGAACTGATATGAATATTGACTATCAACCACATATGCACAACAAAACATAAGAAAATAACAGTTTTCTCAGAAGCAGAAAGATGGGCACTTACTTAAACTCGGCAAGAAGTTCATTCCCTACTAGACTTTGACCAGAAAAACCCCTTTCTTCGAGTAGAATGATTCTCGGACAATTTATGTCCCTTCGTCCCAAATGAGAAGTGACGTCTCAAGAAAGGCTTTGCAGACGAGCTTTTCATGCTGGAACTTGAACTCATTTTGGGACCCCTACCTTCATGCTCACCACATTTTTGACGATCAAACAAGATGAGATCATCACTATCAACAACACGGTTCCTAGATCGCTTTCTAGCCTTTGAATCTAATTCAGCTTTGATTGCCTTTTCAGACATCTTCATAGCCCGCTTCTCCCCAAAAGTACAGACAGGGCAAGCCGGGTCGTATTTGTTGATCTCAGGTGTCATATACTCCAAGCATTCAGCATGGTAAACATGTCCACAAATCAAAACAGCAACCATGGCAAGTTCATTGGTAGCTATTATTTTTTGGCTGCCCAATAAGGATCTCTCAGTTAAAAGCTTAGCACAAACACCACAACATTGGAGATCAAAAGAAGAAGACCCTGAATTTCGTCCAGCAGATCTGGTTATTTTGTCCCTACCGATGCCAGAGTTTTCACTATCAAAAGACCATCTCTCTTTCCGAGTCATCATGAGCTCGGAGAATGGAGGAATTGACCAACCATCAGATGACCCACCATTGGATCCTCTTGTTGATTCATAGCCCCAAGCAGGGGGGACAAAAGAAGATGCTTCTTCAGAAATTGAGAATGTACGTGACTTCACTGACTTGTATTCTGGAATTTGGCTGTCAGATACTTGTCGTAACAGCTGCTGTCCAGGAGAACGGCGACTCCACCTGGAAGAGGTTGAGTTTGGAGGAAGCATGTGGCTGTGGGATGACAAAGGAGACATTGACATGGGTGAAATTGAAAGGGCAGAAGGAGATAGCTTAACAGAAGATGGGTACGATACTGCTGCAGATTCAGCTGGTTGCTTCAACTGAAAAGTGGTGGCAAAAAAATAAAAAAAGGAAAAAGATCCAAAACTTCAGAAGACAATCCGGCAAACATACATAGCATGTATATTATTGTAATACATAACTTGATCAATAACAGCAATTATCCACATACCTCTACAAGGTTCTGCGAAACAGATGGATCTGCGAAACAATTACAGATACATCAAATAAAAAATCAAAAACATTATCATCCATTTTCTATGTTTCGCATGTCAAGTATTGAACATTAAGGGAGGCATCCCGTTCATTATCAATGCATTAATAATTACTTGAAGATGTCAGTTTCACGCCAGTCGGTTATGATAAGTTCCAAACAGACAAACCAATACACGTGTCTTAATCTTTCTTTCGTTGACAAATGGTCTTGAAACAGCATAGGCAAATTGGCTTGTTATAACTCTGATGAATATGCCAGTTTCTTACTACTTTCTCCAAATAAAGATACCGACTTTTGTAATACATAAAAAACGTCAACAACTAGCACTATCATCTTGTAAGTTAAGAATAGCCTTTACAATATCAGCAGATCATAGCGGTAAAGTCGAACTTCAACAAGTCTAGCAAGTGTGCAAGTACCAAACAATAAGCATTGAGGCATTTGAAAGAAACTTGTAGGAATCCAACAAAACCCAGATGCATCAAATTGAACTGCATTTGAAATGAATCTATATCCAAAGGTCAATAAAGCGACTTTCCAAGGCTTTTAAATACAACTACATTTGTAAACTATTCTTGCCCAAAAGAAAGGCACTAAACAAAATCATCTCCTTATGGGAATTTTCAAAACTTCCAATTACACTCGATATGGTTGAGTCGTGTACTAAAAGTTCTTATTAAAGTCAGAATATTAATAATAGTAAAGAGCACCTATAACATTCATTTTCCTTTTCGTGAAGCAAACTTTTGGGGACACTAGTCAAATCTACAATAAATGAGTCTTAAAAGACTTATAACCATAGCCAACAAATGATACTCATTTCTAGGTTCTCATCAGTCCTTCAATATATATGCAATTACAAAGGCCATAAAAGGGCCATCGTCCTTGTCTGCCATCCTCCCTCCTCTCCACCTCCTCCACCACGATACACACATCAAAAGCATGAATAAATTTCTTTTTATCTGCTCATTTTCTTTTGTGCATCTCATCCCACCAGCAGTGTAACTGTATAACTGAAGAATCCATTGACCTTTCCCATCCTCCTATCATTTTTCCTTGCTTTGCTTGAAAATTCTTTTTGTTTTAGAAGCAAATTGTGCTGATATTAGAACTCAAGTAGACAGATTATCGTTTGCTGCAAGCTACTATGCTTGAAAACATTCGGTTATACTACCAAAACACAACTTTCCCCCTTTCTTTTCAGATTGAAAGAAACAGCTAAAACAACACTCATTTAGTAGTCAAGTGAAACATAAGATGCATCAACACTATGTTTGGCAGCATTGAATTGGACTATGAAATTGGAACTTGCTGAGAATCAGTTCAAACTTAAAGAAGATACAAGGCTCAATCTTATGTTGCCAACCTAAACTTGATTTAACTCTTAAATCACACATTGCATGGATGATTTGTAGTACACTAGTATAACTAGTGAGAAAGATTATTATGTTATCTTCATCACCATTATGAAGATGATTAGAGAAGTATTACTTTCCATTTTAACAATATTTCAGTCAAGGGTTGTACTTCATATTTATTTACAATAAATCTCAAAATTAAAAGATATGAACTACTATTTAGAGATTTACCAGAATATGGAAACCTTGAAATTCCACCATTTCCATCAGAAACTGGAGACTTCCGACATGCAAGTGAACGGAAACTATCTAATGGACTGCCCTCCTCAGAAGCAAATGCAGTTTCCACAGTGGTAGCAGATTTAACATCCAAACGATCATCACCTCCACCTCTATTAAGTAAAATATTTGTAGATGTATCTTCACCCACTACCCTTCCACGATTATCCAATAGAAAGCTCCATGATGGTGAATGGCAAACATGCCTCTGCAAAGTTTCACCAGGTGTTCCACTTGTTATAGTACTGTCTCTAGCAGCAACGCAACAAGCAGATCCCATTCTCTCGCACACTCCCAGAACAAATTATTGATAACTTATGGGTAACTGTCTTTCACATCAATGATCTCAGCAAAAGGGACATGAACTCATACAAATACGAGTTATCTGCAATTAAAAGTTGAATGCTAACAATCAGACATCAATCAATTATGATCTCGAAATAACTTGTACACTTTACAGTTGCCAACAGTGGAAAACCTTCAGATTTTTTACCATGACCTTAATCAATAATCCAAATCTCTGATACCTAAGCTGACTCATAGTAAAAACTTGTATACAAGCATTAGGAATTTATAATAGCATTATATAATTCTAAACAAATAAGTAAGAGTAAAATTAAAATAAAATATAATGATATCAACAACAGCCAGTTATCACTTATCAGACTAGAGAGGATGTGAAAAACTGAATATCATGATTGACACCACAATAATATCAAAGAAAGTGGAAATAGAAACTGAAGTATTGTGAGATATAATTTCCCAACTGTAATCTCTACACAAACTACAGTATGCATACTGTTGGAGTGGTATACAGTACTTGTACAATCCTTCACATAAACAAATCTGAACAAATGAAAAACTATAAACTGCACTCAATCATCAAATACAACAGAACTACAGTACCATTTTGAATGTCTAAAACATTATAAAGCAACCACATAAATTCTACTAATAAAAGTCAAATCAACCCATTCTTATAAAACAGCTCGACCATCACCAAAAATATATACCTGATTCCACAGCAAAATGAAAATACAGAAACAATTTTGATTAATTACGTGAAAATCAAGCCGATAAATTTATACACCGAAAACAAAAGCCAGATGCACAATAGCGATTCACAAAGCTATTTCGGAGGAGAAGACTAGTAAAAAAAAGAGTTCGACACTGTCGTTATCATAAGAGATCCGAAATTCATGCCCGAATAACTGTAATCACAGTCAACATATTTAGCATACCTCGCCATTTCATAATAATCCTTTCTGATCCACATAATTTTCACTCATATCTCACAATTAAGACATATAACTCTCTCACTTACACACATCTATGATAATAATATAAACACAAACAAATATATCAAATATCTATTGCAGTAACTATAAATTTATACCGAGCCTCCGTATAAACACAAGCGAATCTTACTTGATCGGACCTGTACGTTCCCACCGATCTGCAACCCTAGAAAGAGATAGCAGGAGTACGCGAGAGCACCAAACATATAGATGTGTAAAAGTAGAGAGAGAAAAGGTTCTGCTTGTTCTTCTACTTGTATATTTGCAGACAGAGAGAGAGAGAGAGAAGGCGTTTTTGACGGTTGTCTTAACGCCATTAGTTTTTATTGTGGTTTTTAACGGCGTTAAGGGATATGTGTCGTAAGCAAGCGTAAATGACTTGCATTTTTTGAAGTCCTATTTTCTGGATAAAAAAAATATTTGTGCTGTTGAGTGGTACTTAGCGCTTAAAGGGGTTGTACGTTATGGATTTTCTTAATTTTCCTATTTTATTTACTGTTTTCTTTCTTTAGGTTTGAAATTGTGTCAGTGAGGACTGCGATAAAGGGAACCTTAACTGGTTTCTTATGGGGAACGCGGAGTGCGTAGTACGCATTCCATGCTTTTCAATTCACACACGTAAGTATCATAAAATTAAAGGATAAAGCTACTTTGTTGGATTTGACAAAAAGCTTGATATAATTGTATGTAACAGTAAATAATTAGATTAAAAAATTGATTGTATTTTAAACTGTTCAATAATAAAATATTACGAAACATTATATCAAACTTTAAATCAACCTTAACATTCATGTGTCAAAGCAGTTTTTAATTAAAAACAAATAAAATTGAAGCCACATATGTCAATTATACTATTCGAGTCTCTATTGTCATTTATCATGTGAATATAAGCCCTTATTTGAATGATTACTTAGCAATTACTTTTTTTTATATCCATTTTCAATTACAAATTCTATACACACACACACACAAAAAAAAAATCAATTTTCAAGTTTTCTAAATTTTTTTCATTATTTTAGTCACATATTCTCTGTGCAAAAAATATGACCAGAATAGAATTGGATGGAAAGAAAATGAATTGCAGGAAATTAAATTGTCTAAAACTTATTTTACTGAGAATCGTCAATTAATTGTGTTTGATTGATATCATTTTCCACCTGAAAAATATTGAAATTTTGGATCTTTTGATATTCGTTTGACTTTGTTTTTCATAAAAATTGTCCATTAAAGGGATAAAATTTGTTACAATTGGGGATATAATTTATTTCCATTGCCAAAAAAATTTTAAAAATGTTACCTAGAAAAGCTTTTCCCACCAAACTCATGGAAAAAACTTTTCCTCAAAAACCAAGAAAATGTGGAAAACCAATTTCATGAAAAATTTAGTCAATCAAACATGCAAAATGGTGGAAATGGAATTTAATTTCCATCTTCCATAAAAAATAAATCCAAATCAAACGGGGCCTTAAAATAAATTTCAGTGCATAATGATATCTCGTCGTTTTTTGACCTAAAATTTGAAAGTCTACTTGAAAACTTGAACCAGCTCGACACATTTTGTGAAATATTCTTGATATTGCCTCACTTTCTTTTTATAGCTAGATTTTACTCGATTTAGGTTTGAAATGGGGACATGTAAGTGAGAAATGGTGGATCAATTTAGGGTTCAAAACAAAGGGATTTAGGTTCCACACTTCCACACACACTGGAAGACAAGTGAGCCCAACTCTTTTGCATTTTACATATGCAAGTAACTTAAATAAGGAAAACAAACTCGAAAAGCCAAACATAAACCCATAAGATCAGTGTCTCTGTTGGGATTAATTAATTAAGAATCTTGGTTTTATGATATAATAATTTGTCAAGAATATGATTTTTCTTTGGAAAAATAGAAAAATGAAAATTAACATGCCCGTTAGAAAACAATTTATTTTCGGTCAGAAAACTCGTAATTCATATAATTATATTGGAAGACAAGTGTTATTTCTTCCGTTTACATAAAAGTTGAACGATAAATTATGTAACGCAAGAGATACTCAATCGTGTTGAAATATTGCCCATGTTTATTCCTAATTTTTTTTAATTAATTTTTCTAAATTAATTTTCAACCACACATTTATGGGGCCCGACAACTTTTATCAACTTTTCAATTACACATTTCATCTACTTCTATTAAAATTTTCTAAAAATCTGATGTTTAATAAAGTCAAACAAGGACATACGTAACTTCATCTTCGAGCAATATTTTGATATGCAGGATTGCAATATCGTGCAGGATTCATCGTTCATGCATCGTTTATATAATTCATATAAATTTGTTGTTCTTGATGAATTATTGATTATAATTGATTATAAATTATAATCAATAATTCATCAAGAATTTCAAATTTATAATGTATTTTAATATCCTAAAGAAATGAATAAAATAGGCTAAAGTTAAAGTGGCATAGTGTGGCAAGTAATTCCTGCCAAGTTTTATGGACGGTGGGATGGCTTTTGAGAACGATTTTGACGTGTAAAGAACCCCAATAAAGGGGACACTATAGGTATTTTTTATTTATTTTTTTTGCATTACAAACACGAAAAGTGATTGAACAATATGGTTTACATAGTCGAATGATAAACTTACTGCACAAAGGGAGTTTCACGTTGTGTTCTGAAATCATTTTATGTTCCAAATTGATGCACAACTTAGTCTACCCGATTTACCCTTTCACTTGTCACATGTAACACGTACGAAAGAATGATTACATGAAATATTCATGGAGGAGACTCCCTTGGGGTTAGGAGTATAAAGGGTGCACGGACCCTGGTCAACTTGGGCATAACTCTCGGTTTACCTCCGTCGGTTATTAAGGGGCCGGTGGCTGGTGGTCCAGGATATAGTCTGACGTAAGCTGGGAAACCTGGGTATAAAAAAAAAATGATTACATGGAAAATGTCAAGGGCATTTATGGAATTTTGAACAAATAAGTATATTTCCAAATATAGGGTTAGTAAATTGTATTCTAGACAAAACAAAATTTACATTATTTTTCTCTTTCCAAAATTTTATTTACTTTTCAACTACATATTTAATGGACAACCAACTTAAAATTTTCAAATATTTTGTCAAATAGGGCTTAATTCCTTAAATGAAAATTAATTTTATTAAGAGAGACGATTTTTCAAAACTCGAAGCACTATAAAAATTTAAAAATTTATGTTAAAGATATATACGGGCTTGAATGTTTGAAACAGCGTGTATTCGATTGTCGTAGGAACAACATTAGGTGGTGCAATTGTACATAAATCATTGCAATAGCAACCCTCTTGGTTCATCCAATTTCAATAGTCAAAGAACGAGAAAATATTTAATGTGATTTGATTGATTCCCAATCGATATGTAGTTTTTGGTCAACGTTGAATAGTACATGCATACTTCTTACAAATATTAGGTCAATTAAAGCACAATTCAAAGTTACATATTTACTACGTGAGAGTTTTTTTAAAAGGATTATTCTATGTGTACTAACTTATTTACTATATGGGTTACTATATCGCTAAGTGACGTCGTCCTATTGAAGAGGTGCCGGGCCTACTAACCAATTTACTACATGAGTTACTACATCACCAAGTGACGCCGCCCTATTGGAGAGGTGCTTGGCGATGTAGTAACCCATGTAGCAACGTACACATAGCATCTCCCTTTTTAAGAAGATCTCGTGGCCAATCTTCTTCTTTCTCCATTATATAAAAGTCAAGTCTTGTGGAATGTTATTGGAATCGTCCTTTTTTTTGTGGCCATTGACCCCGCTATAATGAGAATTTGAGAAAAATGTAATTTGGAATATTAATTTTTTGAAAAATGTGTGATTGAAAAAGAAGAAATTTTTTTTAGTTTACGTGTAATATTATTTTATTGAAAAATATGTAGTTGATAAAAAGAGAGAAAAATAAATTTTAATTTTAATTGGGTCAAACAATGGCTAATTGTCCGATTCGAAAATCTCAAACTACATATATAAATGGGCCATTGTATTAGCCTCAACATTGGCCCTTCTACGTACATGGTCAATCTTTAATTTCATCAAACTTACGAATCGAATCTAGGATTATATTTGGTAGAGATTTTTTTTTTTTTTTTTAAATTCACTTTCAATCATACATTCTGTCGGAAAAACAAACAATTTTTCACGTGGGTCCATAAATTTTTTTCCTAATTTTTAACAGCACATTCTAAAACAAATTCGTGTAAGAAAATCTCCCTCAAACAAATGCTGAATGACGGGCGAATTTTAGAAATCATGT
>CAIGRQ010305927.1:0-12943 GCA_903798375.1 Fraxinus sp. D2006-0159
GCCAATCTGTTGACCCAAAAAATGTTGCCAACAGATGTCGGGTCCACTCCTGCCACATCAAGCGTTGGTCTGTCGCATTTCTACTGGAATGTGGACGGTAGAAAAATCTGAATGGATGCGAGAGGCGTTTTCCAACAAGAGATGAGGGTCGGACACCGGCGATATTGTGACAACAGCAATCGCGCTATCAACGAATGCTCTACGAATTTGTCTCAGATAACTCATTCATTTGTACTTGAATATGTGGAAAGGTAGATATAATGTAAAAATGACTGTGACTTTACATTCAACTCTCCACGTATATTTGCTTTTTTGCATTTTTAATACATGTGACCCCCTTTTTGCGTACAAAGAAAGGTTATTTATACTATTTTAGCCGACGTGGTGATCATTGGATCCGGTCCACGTGGCGACATCTTCCAGATCGAGACTTCATATCACTGTCTATTCATTACAATTAATGCTTGACAAAGGATCAGCCGCTCTATACTATAGGCTGACACACCGACAATACTTTATTACAGATATCACATCAATCACTTCTAAAATATCCTCAAACTCCTCATAAGAGATAGTGTAAGCTTTACAAACTTCGAAAGGGCTGGGAGCTTCGGAGAGAGGGGGGCTCTCCAAGTGGAGAGCCTCGGCTCCTTTCTTTGTTCCCTTAGGCAGTGGTTCAGCCCAAGATCGCAATGCTTCAGCCTTTACATAGACATCTTCTTGAAGCAGTGCCTCGATCTGCAATGCAAGGACCTCGGTTTTATTTGATTCATTTCTATTTTGGCCTCTCAAGCCTTTATTTGACTTTTTGTTGACTTTTCACGTGGTGACGTGGTCCTTGGCTCACCACGTGACACCTTTTTCTTTGGTCTTTGGAAACGAGGTGTAACATTATTATTTCTTAAGAATGCATTTTGAAATTGTATATTAACGATGAATGAATGGTTGAAAAATAAGGAATATTTTTAGATTTACATATAATATTATTTTATTGAAAAATGTGTAAAAGTGAAAAGTGCATGGAGATCAAAAAGTAAAGAAACCATGATTTTAAGTATACGTTATAAGAAATGAGGTCACGTGTGTGTGTTTTTATAGAAAAATTAAAACAAAGCTTTGATAGAAAGTAAAGAACCCCAAGATTTTCATCTTAAGATCTAGATGTTCAGTCTAAATGTCTATTCACCATGTTGAACATCTATAGTAATGTGGTTAATGTTTTAAATCCATTGGCACAATCAGAGCATATAAGAGTAATAGTCAATACTCAAAGTATCAATCAAAAAAGCCATCAAAATTCATTTTCTGTTGAATACAGAGACTTTAGGTAGCTGATTTTCTCGAATAACTGATTAAGTTTATGTTTTCTTTAATTTATTTTGAAATTATTTTATTTACTGAGTCAAAGTGGTTCCTCAAATCCAAAAAGGAATATCAGTAGCAAATAAATGTGTTAGTTAAGATTTTTATGCAGAAATATCTGTAAGCATTTTCTCTTTTTCTTGTATTTAATCAGCTCGTATCAATGAAAGAAAGTTATCTTCCATACAAAAACTTCATTCCTAGTTCCTTACTGCAATTTTTCTGTAAATTCTTTCTGCTATTTTTTCGTACAATTGGTATCAGAGCCTTCTTCTTAAGGGGTTGTGAGTATTATTTTCTATTAAGTATGTGCGCTTAAACACTTGAGAGCTGAAACACCTGTGAAAGTGTGAGTATTCAATTGTTATTTTTTAAAATGGCATCAAGTAACTTTTCTGTTCCCACTCCTCCTCTCTTTACATGAGAAAATTATCAGTTTTAGGCTATTAAGATGAAATCCTACTGAAGAGCCATGAGTTTGTGGGAGGTCATTGAGAATGATGTTGATCCCGCTCCTCTTCTGTAAAATCCAACACTTGCACATTTCAAGAAACACGAAGAAGATGTGGCTAGAAAACCTAAAGCACTTACCTGCATCCACTCAGCAATATCAGATGTAATCTTCACAAGGATAATGACATGTGAATTGCCAAAGCAAGCATGGGAGAAATTGAAGGAAGAGTTTGAAGGTAGTGACAGGGTAAAGACAGTCAAGATATTGACTCTTAAATAAGAGTTAGAAATGTTGAGAATGAAGGATGGAGAGACAGTAAAGGAGTATTCTTCAAAGCTCCTGCAACTTGTGAATCAAATTCGGCTATATAGTGAGATAATTGAAGACTTTAAGGTGGTGGAGAAAATGTTGATCAGCTTGCCTGACAAATTTGAGTCCAAGATTTCAGCAATTGAAGAGTCTTATGATTTGAAAAATTTGTCAATTGTAGAACTTATTAGTAAGCTGTAGGCACAACAGCAAAGGACCTCTATAAGATCAGAAGAAAATGTTGAAGGAGCACTTATGATGAAAGCAAAGGCAGGAAAATTGGAGGGAAAGATGGGAATAAATTTGTTGGTGCTAAACGGAGCAAACACAAAGCTCTAGCAGAAAGCTCAAAAGGGTTTCATAAAAGGGTAAGTTTCCACCCTGTAGAACTTGTGAAAAAGCGAACCATCTGGAGAGAGATTGCTAGCATAAGGGTAAACCTCAGTACCAGTGTAGAAATTGCAAAAGATATGGGCACATCGAAAAGTTTTGCAGATTCAACATGGGACAAGCAGAACAACAGCTTGCAGAGCAAGCAAACAACACTTAGGATCAATTGCAACCTAAGGAAATGTTATTTATGGCTGGAAACCCTTCTCAACCACTTGAAGCCAACATTTGGCTTGTTGATAATGGTTGACGGGTGATGTAAGCATGTTCAAGTCGCTGGACAGATCGTACAAAGTCAAAGTAAAGCTAGGAAATGGAGAACTCGTGCAGTCGGAGGGCAAATATATTATCACTATTCATACTAAAGGAGGTACCAAGCTCATGTATGATGTTTTTTATGTCCATTGCCTAGATCAAAACTTGTTGAGTGTGGCTAAGATGTTGAAGAAGGGATATTCTATAAATTTCAAAAATAATATGTGCATTATTTATGATCCTCATGGTTATGAAATTGCAAATGTTGGAATGGTAGATGACAGTTTTCTTTTGGATTTCAATATGTCTAAACAACATGTTTATAGTGCCAAAAATGATGAAACTTGGATGTGACATAGAATGTTTGGACACTATAATAAAAAATCCTTGAAGTTTATGGAAGATAATTGTATGGTGATGGATATGTCTTCTATTTATGTGACTGATGATCTTTGTGAATGTTGTCAAAAGGGGAAGATGCATAGAAAACCTTCTTCTGTCAACAGTACTTGGAGGGCAACCAAAAAACTTGATTTGGTCTATACTGATGTCTGTGGTCCAATGAGCATTCCATCTCTCAATGGAAGCAAATAATTTCTCTTATTCATTGATGATTTGACATGGATGGTATGGGTTCATTTCATGGCTAATAAATCTGAAGTTTTATCTATGTTGAAGAAGTTTAGAGCTTATGTGAAGAACCAAACTGGATGTAGCATCAACCTTGAGGTCAGACAATGGTATGGAGTACAACTCTAGAGAATTCGTGAAACTTTGTGAAACTGTCGGTATTAATCATCAGCTTACAGTACCTTATACTCCACAACATATGGGGCATTAGAAAGGAAAAAAAGGACCATGATGGAGATGTCTAGATACATGATTATTGAGAAGTGCTTGCCTAAGTATTTCTGGGCTGAAGTTGTAAATCCATCTATTTATCTTCTAAACAGACTTACTACAAAGCCTGTAAAGGGTATGACACCATATGAAGCATGGTTTGGGATAAAACCATCAGTTAAGCACCTGAAAGTTTTTGGTTCAGTGTGCTATTTTCATGTTCCAGTAGTAAATATAACCAAATTGAATGAGAAGGCAGAACTGGGTATCTTTTTAGGTTATGCAACTCAATTTAAGGGGTACAAAGTTTATAACATGAGGACAAAAAGATCACAGTGTGCAAAGATCTTGAAGTAGATGAGTTGGTCTTCTGGAATTGAGAAAAGAATTCAGTTGAAAAGCAATCTAGAATTCCACATCAGGTTTCAAGCTCAGAAGAAGCAAATGAAAATCAGAGAATCTCTGTTGAAAGTGAAGATGGTGATGATGATTTAGACATGGATTCTCCAAACCTGAAAACTAAATCTCTATCTGAGATTTATGCAAGGTGCAACATTGCTATATCAGAACCAAGAGATTTTGTTGAAGCTTCCCAACTTAAAGAATTACGAAAAGCTATAAAGGAGGAAATTAGAATGATTGCGAAGAACCAGACTTGGGAGCTCGCCACCAAGCCAATGGAAATGAATGTTATCGGAGTCATATGGGTTTACAAAACTAAATTAAACCCTAATGGCTCCATTTTCAAACATAAGGCCAGATTGGTTGTGAAGGGTTATGCACAAATGGATGGAGTAGATTATGGTTAGGGTTTGGTGTGGGCATGGGTTAGGTTACGTCGGTAACCCAACATTGTCGATTTGTTCGAAATCCAACCCAACCTAACCCATGTAAATGTTGAAATCCAACCCAACCCAACCCAACCCGACCCAATTGTATGTCGGTCGGGTTGGATTGGTCGGTTTGAGATAAACTTATTGCACATATAAAAATAAAAAGGGATTCCCACTATCATTTGGCTGAATGTAGAAAGGGGGTCTGGTCAATTAGTTTTTAAAAAAAAAATGTAAAAAGATAACTTTTTAAGGGCAGGGCAGATAAACACAAAAATATAAACAATTTTAACCTAAACAAGATGAGGAATGCTCTGATGCCAAATCTCAAGGCCTCCCAGGCCACAGTACAACTACCAAGCAACCAAGTGCATCAAACCACTATCTAAATGAGGCTAGAGTCTCATCCCAGCAAAATCCCACCAAGTGTATCACTAAAACAAACTTACCAAAATCCTATAAATTATAAATAGGCCATCGTACAACTAAAAATGGACTTTTGAACAAACATTTAATTTCTAAAAGAAAAATCTTCCTCTATATTGAATACCAATGGATTTGAAAATACAAAAATATCTAGGAAAATCCTTTAAGCAAGCCAAAGGGATTGGTAACTGAAATTTTTATTTTTTTAATCATAATCAAGATGGTAAATCACTAAATTGTAAGGAGACACAATGTGTTAAAAAAAAATCTACAACAATAAATTATTGCCTCAGAGGTAGTGACAATCTTGTAGCATCATCATCTTTTTTCTCTGATAATACTTTCAATAAGAAATGCAACACAGGAAAAACAAAAACATAAATTCATGAAACATATGCATTGTAAGGCATCAATTATTACAATTTTTGACAGGAGTATAACTGCCTCGTGCTAATCCAGCACAAGATAAAAAAAAAAATCTTTTGGACATTACTAGAAAAATGCTATAGAACCTCAGCTGTGATGATTCATAAGCATAAATAATCTATTATTCCCAAAAAAACTCGGTACTGATGCATACCTATACACGTGATTACTGTGGATGAACTTGCCCTTTTACTGTGAACGACGTCGAGGATCGGTGGTTCGTTGGTGGGTAGGGAAGGGCTGGGATGGGATGGTTGAAGAGGAGAGATGGGGGTATTGAGCAAGAGAGAAGGCGATTTGAGCGAGAGAGCAAAGTCTTGAGAAATGGGGAGATTGAGCGAGAGAGAAGATAACTTTAGAGTTTTGTTTTTAAAGGCCTTTTTTTTTATTTTTGGGTTTTGGGTTGGGTCGGGTCGGTTTGGATCGGGTTTGAGTTGTTAACCCATAACCCGACCCAATTGGCCAACCCGAAACCCGCCCAAAAAGGCCAAAATTCGACCCAAACTGGTTGTTTTGGGTTGGGTCGAGTCGACCGATTTAGGCTAGTTGGTTTGAATTTTGCCCACTCCTAATTATGGTGATACATTTGCACCAGCGGCAAGATATGATACTATTAGAATGCTTATAGCTTTTGCTGCTAAACGTGGATGGAGTGTTTTTCATTTAGATGTCAAGTCTGCCTTTCTTAATGACATTCTTGAGGAGGAGATTTATGTGCACCAGCCTCAAGGTTTTGTAATTTCAGGCGAAGAAGACAAAGTTTACAGATTGAGAAAAGCATTGTATGGGCTAAAGTAAGCCCCCAGGACCTGGTATGCTAGAATTGACTCTCATTTGATCAATCAAGGATTCAGGAGGAGCGATAATGAAGCTACATTATATGTTAAAAGTCTCGAAGATGGAGAAAAACTAATCTTGTCCTTGAATGTAGATGATATGTTAGTTACATGAAATAATTTTCAGCTAGTAAAGAAGTTCAAGGATGAAATGCAGCAAGTGTTTAAAATGTCAGATTCGGGGTTGATGAATTACTTCTTGGGAATTGGGGTCTATCAGATGGAAAAAGGTATCTTTCTTACTCGAAGAAAATATGCTTGGGATGTCCTCAAAAAGTTTAATTTGGAGCAAGGGAAATCAGTTGCAACACGACTTGTCCAGAATGAAAAACTAACACTTGATGATGGAGAATACAATGTGGATTCTACTGTCTACAAGAGCATGATTGGAAGCATTCTCTATTTGATTATTACACAACCTAATCTTATGTTTCCAGCTAGCCTATTATCAAGGTTTATGCACTCACCAAGTGAGGCTTACCTTAATGCTGCAGGAAGGGTGTTGAGATACATTAAATGTACTGTTGATTTTGGTGTGTGGTATGAGAAAAAAGCTGAAGGAACTTTGTAAGGATACGTTGACAGTGATTGGGCTGGAAGTATGGAGGATTCTAAAAGTACTTCAGGATATGTCTTCTCATTTCGATCAAGTCCCTTTTCATGGAACTCAAAAACAGGATGTGGTAGCTCAATTAACTGCTGAGGCTGAGATGTGTCTACTGCTGTTGCAGCAAATCAAGCAATTTGGCTTCGAAAATTAATGAGTGGTTTTGGAAAAGAGCAGGTTCAACCTGTTGTTATCATGTGTGACAACAAATTTGCAATTGCTATTACAAATAATCATGTCCAACATGGAAGAACGAAGCACATTAAAGCTAAATATCATTCCATTATAGAAGCAAAAAAGAATCAAGAGATTAAGTTGTTGTATTGCAAGTCTGAGATGCAGATCACGGATATCCTTATAAAGTCACTTTCCAAGAGCATGTTCGAGGAATTAAGATGTAAGCTGGTAGTTTCAAAGAAAAGTCTCAAGGAGGACTATTTAATACTGAGACTTTAGGTAGCTGATTTTATGGAATAACTGATTAAGTTTATGTTTTCTTTAATTTATTTTGAAATTATTTTATTTACTAAGTCAAAGTGGTTCCTCAAATCCAGAAATATCAATAGCAAATAAATATGTTAGTTAAGATTTTTATGCAAAAATATCTGTAAGCATTATCTCTTTTTCTTGTATTTAATCAGCTCGTATCAATGAAAGAAAGTTATCTTCAACACAAAAACTTCATTCTCAATTCCTTACTGTAATTTTTCTGTAAATTCTTTCTGCTATTTTTCCTGCAGTTTCTCCTCTCGATATCTCTTATCACAGTTACACCAAATATCCAGAGATTATTGCTCATCAAGAACATATAAGAAACCCTTACAGTACTCTATTAACAATCTTACCAAAAAATCATCAGAAAAACAAAGATTATAGATGAAAAGAAGAGAATAGATTACATAGAGAAAGAAACAGCACCACCAATAGAAAACCCCAAAATAATCTCTCAAATGAGAGATAAGGGATATATATTTACGAAGTAAGCCAATAACCTTGCATCAATGGTTACCAATCATCCACGTGTCATCGTCTCAACATTTAGCATCATTTGACCAAAGTTTCATAATCAAAGCACGAGTATGCACAGTGATGAAGCATGTCCAGCTTCCATTTAATGGAAAATATATGAAAATAGCCTAAAAATAAGAATAGCCTTTCCAAAATAGGCTTTGACCATTCAAAGGTAAAAAAAACTGTTAAGATAAAGTCAATTTTACTTCATGATTAAGAAACAAGTGATTTACTTCTCCATTAAGAAATGTGGAAAGGTTGGCAAATTGAAGTTCTCTCCTATTAACCAATGTCAGCCGAAATTTGCAGAGGAAAGAGACAATTGTTTAAAGCCACTTTCTTTGACAAAACAAGTGGCCAAACCAAAGAATTGCCACCTTTGCCATGCATGCATGAACTTGCATTAAATGCTAGTAGTGTACCAATTGATAGTCTCACCTTCAGCCGAAATTGTCTGGCAGAAAATTCAGCAACTTTGTGATGAATTTAATGAGTTAAGGCGGTGATATTTGCATATAAATTGAGGCTGGGAATGGAGCAATTGATATGCAATTTTGAGAGAGAAAAATACACTTGTGAAGAGAGAAAATAAAGTGAGTAGAGAGAAAATATTAGAGAGGAAAAATTAGTGTTTCTCCTAAATTTTTCCTACTTGATTTCTCCTATTATAAGAGAGATTAAATGTTGTTATCTCCTTGTATTTAGAAGTGTCGTTGTAATCCTTTTGTTGTTAGTGAAATCCTTCTACAAGTTGCCCCGTGGTTTTTCTCCTAATTTGTTTGGGAGTTTTCCACGTAAAAATATTGGTCTTCATTATTTTTCTATTCCTACTTCAGTTGCAATTGCGTGCCACGTTCCACAACGTCNGGAGTTTTCCACGTAAAAATATTGGTCTTCATTATTTTTCTATTTCTACTTCAGTTGCAATTGCGTGCCACGTTCCACAACGTCCTAACAAGTGGTATCAGAGCTCCGGGTTTATAGCCTATTTTCGTGCTATAGTTAGATCCAGTTAGTGGAAAGAAGGCATCTTCAATAATGGCGGCGAAGTATGAAATAGAAAAGTTCAATGGGAGTAATTTCTCATTATGGAAAATGAGAATAAAAGCAGTTTTGAGAAAAGATAACTGTTTGGCGGCAATTGGAGATAGGCCCGATGAAATCACTGACGACGGCAAGTGGAATGAGATGGATGGCAATGCTATTGCTAATCTGCACCTTGCACTAGCCGATGGAGTATTGTCAAGTGTGGCGGAGAAAAAGACAGCTAAAGAGATTTGGGATACTCTGACAAAATTGTATGAGGCCAAATCACTACACAACAAAATCTTCTTGAAGAGAAAGCTTTACACCCTTCGGATGATGGATTCAACTAAGGTAACTGACCACATCAACACCCTCAACACTCTATTTTCACAACTCACATCAATGGGGCATAAAATAGAGACGGGTGAACGTGCTGAAATTCTACTTCAAAGTCTACCTGATTCGTATGATCAACTCATCATCAACATAACCAACAACATGGAAGTTCTAGTCTTCGATGATATTGCAGCTGCGGTTCTTGAAGAAGAAAGTCGGCGCAAGAACAAAGAAGATAGATCGGGAAGCTCACAACATGCTGAAGCTTTGACGATGATGAGAGGCAGATCAACTGAACGTGGCTCTAGTGGGAGTCATAATCAGAGTAGATCAAAATCCAGGAGTAAGAAGAATGTCAAGTGTTATCACTGTGGCAGGAAAGGGCACTTAAAAAAGGATTGCTGGAGTTTCAAGAAGAATGAAGAAGCCAGAGAAAAAGGTTCTGAGACATCAAAAGCTCAGGGTTGTGTAGCAAGCACCTCAGATGATGGTGAAATTTTATACAGCGAGGCAACAACAGTTGTTGAAGGCAGAAAACAATTTTCTGAAGTCTGGCTTATGGATTCAGGAGCTACATGGCATATGACCCCCAGGAGAGAATGGTTCCATCACTATGAACCTACCTCAGGAGGATCTGTGTTTATGGGCAATGATCATGCCTTATCTGAAGTCTGGCGTATGGATTCAGGAGCTACATGGCATATGACCCCCAGGAGAGGATGGTTCCATCACTATGAACCTATCTCAGGAGGATCCGTGTTTATGGGCAATGATCATGCCTTGGAGATCGCTGGTATTGGTACCATCAAATTGAAAATGTATGATGGTACAGTTCGCACTATCAAGGAGGTACGACATGTGAAAGGCTTGAAGAAAAATCTATTGTCATTGGGACAATTAGATAATGGTGGGTATAAAACCCATATTCAAGATGGGATCTTGAAAATTGTCAAAGGCGCGCTTGTGCTAATGAAAGCGGAAAAGATAGCTGCAAATTTGTACATGCTTAAAGGAGAAACACAACAAGAAGGAGAAGCATCCACTGCATCAACAAGTTCATTAACAATGATGTGGCACCGTAAGCTTGGCCACATGTCAGAACGAGGTTTGAAGATTCTTGCTGAACGAAAACTTCTTCCAGGGCTCAAAAAGGTATCATTACCATTTTGTGAGCATTGTGTTACTAGTAAGCAGCACAGATTGAAGTTCAGCAGTTCCACTGCTAGAAGTAATGCTATCTTGGAATTGGTTCATTCCGATGTTTGGCAAGCACCAGTCTTGTCCCTAGGAGGAGCAAAATACTTTGTGACTTTTATTGACGATTATTCCAGGAGATGTTGGGTGTATCCAATCAAAAGGAAGGCAGACGTATTTCCAGTTTTCAAAATATTCAAAGCGCGGGTTGAGCTTGAATCTGAGAAGAAGATCAAGTGTTTAAGGACAGACAATGGAGGAGAATATACTGGTATTGAATTTGATAGTTTCTGTCAACAAGAAGGTATCAAAAGGCACCTCACGGTGGCGTATACTCCACAACAAAATGGAGTAGCAGAGCGGATGAACAGAACCTTGTTAGAACGGACAAGAGCAATGTTAAGAACTGCAGGGATGGCCAAGTCATTTTGGGCAGAAGCAGTCAAGACCGCTTGTTACGTGATCAATCGGTCACCATCAACCGCAATTGATCTGAAAACACCGATGGAGATGTGGACTGGTAAGTCAGTTGATTATTCTCGCTTACATACATTTGGAAGTCCTGTTTATGTTATGTACAACACCCAAGAAACATCGAAGCTGGATCCAAAATCCAGGAAATGTATGTTCTTAGGGTATGCTGATGGAGTCAAGGGGTATCGCCTGTGGGATCCCACTGCCCACAAGGTGTTAATCAGCAGGGATGTTGTATTTGCAGAAGATAAGGTACAAGAAAAAGAAAATGATAGCACTTCAGAAGAGAAACCAGAGACTACTACAGTTCAGGTTGGTGATAGATCAGAACAAGAAGTTCCAGATTTTTCTGAAGCAGATGTTGTATTTATAGAAGATAAGGTACAAGAAAAAGAAAATGATAGCACTTCAGAAGAGAGACCAGAGACTACTACAGTTCAGGTTGGAGATAGATCAGAACAAGAAGTTCCAGATTTTTCTGAAGCAGTACCAGAGCACGATGAACAAGAACAAGCTGAGTTTGCAACTCCACAAGTTCGAAGATCAACTCGGGAGAGAAAAGAACCAGCTTGGCACTCAGAGTACATTATGGAGGGAAATGTCGCATACTGCCTACTAACAGAGGATGGAGAGCCGTCAACTTTCCATGAGGCTACAAAAGGCCAAGAAGCTTCTCTGTGGATGGTAGCAATGCAAGAAGAAATTGAAGCTCTCCATAAAAACAGAACATGGGATCTTGTTCCACTACCACAAGGAAGGAAAGCCATAGGAAACAAATGGGTCTACAAGATCAAAAGAGATGGCAATGACCAAGTGGAACGGTATCGTGCTAGATTGGTGGTAAAAGGATTTGCTCAGAAAGAAGGTATAGATTTCAATGAAATATTTTCTCCTGTAGTTAGACTTACAACAGTTCGAGTTGTCCTGGCGATGTGTGCTACATTTGACTTGTACTTAGAACAGTTGGACGTGAAAACTGCATTTCTTCATGGAGAACTTGAAGAAGAGATTTACATGCTCCAACCAGAAGGTTTTGAAGAAAAAGGAGAAGAGAACTTGGTTTGCAGGTTGAACAAATCTCTATACGGTCTCAAACAGGCGCCGAGATGTTGGTATAAGAGATTTGATTCTTTCATCATGAGCCTTGGATACAACAGACATAGTTCAGACCCTTGTGTTTACTACAAGAGATTTGGTGATGGTAATTTCATTATTCTGCTGTTGTATGTTGACGACATGTTGGTAGCAGGCCCCAACAAAGATCGTATTACAGACTTGAAGGCACAGTTGGCTAGGGAATTTGAAATGAAGGACTTGGGACCGGCAAACAAGATTCTATGGATGCAAATTTACAGAGACAGAAATAATAGGAAGATTTGGCTTTCTCAGAAGAACTACTTGAAGAAAATCTTGCGACGCTTCAACATGCAGGATTGTAAGTCAATTTCTACCCCTCTTCCTATTAATTTCAAGTTATCCTCAAGTATGAGTCCTAGCAATGAAGCAGAGAGGATGGAAATGTCTCGAGTACCGTATGCATCAGCAGTGGGTAGCTTAATGTTCGCTATGGTTTGTACAAGACCAGACATTGCACAAGCAGTGGGAGTGGTTAGTCGATACATGGCGAATCCTGGTAAAGAGCATTGGAATGCTGTAAAGAGGATCTTGAGATATGTCAAGGGTACCTCAAATGCTGCATTATGTTATGGAGGATCAGACTTTACTGTCATAGGCTATGTTGATTCAGATTATGCAGGTGATCTTGACAAAAGTAAGTCCACCTCAGGTTATGTGTTTACTCTTGCTGGAGGAGCTGTAAGCTGGGTTTCAAAACTGCAGTCTATCGTGGCTACTTCTACGACGGAGGCAGAATATGTCGCGGCTACACAAGCTAGCAAAGAGGCAATATGGTTGCAAATGTTATTGGAGGAGCTCGGACACAAACAAGAGAAGATTGTTCTATTTTGTGATAGTCAGAGCGCTTTGCATCTAGCAAAGAATCCAGCATTTCATTCGAGGACAAAGCACATACGAGTTCAGTATCACTTTGTTCGTGAGAAGGTGGAAGAAGGAAGTGTGGATATACAGAAAATCCATACAAAAGACAACCTAGCTGATATGTTAACAAAGCCAATCAACAACGACAAATTTATTTGGTGTCGAT
>CAIGRQ010305973.1:0-12113 GCA_903798375.1 Fraxinus sp. D2006-0159
GTTGAGGCGTCCCCACTTCATATGTATAGGTAACCTCCTATTAAGAGTATTCTGCCATACTCCACTTGACATAATTAAGATATAAGAATCATTAAAATCATATTTTATCATTTAACATTATGCAGTAAACACTTTAATTATCATAAGAATGATATATAAAACATTTTTCTCAAGTGTTTAATTGAATTTTCATAACTTAGTTGCCCCATTAAACCAAGATCTTGTAATCTTCAGTCAACAAAGTAGGGTTACCATTACAAATATTTTTACGTAGTAGCCTTTAATCACATTCATTTCGATAGGCAACATACTTGATCCCTATGTAAAACTTTTGTAAGTGAGTCCACGATGTTCACCTTTAACTTCACATAATATATGGAGATGATACTATCAGAGATCAGTTGCTTAATGGTATTGTATCTACGACGTATATGTCTAGACTTACCATTATATATGCTGCTTTAAGCTCTTCCAATAACTGATTGCGTATTACAATGCATACTAATTTCAGGTACCGACTTAGGCCAACATAGAATATCTTCTAAGAAGTTACGAAGTCATTATGCTTCTTCTCCAACTTGGTCCAAAGAAATAAACTCCAATTCCATCGTTGATCGAGCTATACACGTTTGCTTTGTCGACTTCCATGATACAATAATTCCACCAATGATAAATACATAACCACTTGTAGACTTAAAATCCTTCGTGTCGGATATCAAACTCACATCACAATATCTTTCCAATACTGCGGGATATTTTGTGAAATGTAATCCATAGATTAAAGTATACTTTAAGTACCTAAAAACCCTCATTAAAGCCTTCAAATGATCATGGCTTGAATTACTTGTGAATCTACTAAGTTTATTCACAGTAAATGGATGACCAATCGAGTGCAATTTGTAATATACATTAAATTCCCTATAATTGGTAAATACTTCAGTTGTGACTTCACTCGTAATTTAGACTAAGTGTAAACTCGTGTCTAGAGATTTTTCAAGATTTTCCTCAATTGCATTATACCTTTTAAATATACTCTCAATGTAGTGAGATTGGGAAGTATAATTTCTTTCAATGTTCTAGATATCTTAATCTCTAATATTACATCAGTCACACCCAAGTCTTTCATATCAAAATATTTTGTTAACATTTTCTTGGTGTTTAACATTATTTCGTCACTATTGACTATTATCAACATGCCATCTACATATAGACATACAATCACGTATGCTTTTGGTGTATATTTTATGTATACACACTGTCATACTAGTTTATCTTAAATCTATTAGTTTAAGATATTGTTTTAATCCATACAATGATTTAACTAGTTTACAAATATTTTGTTTGTGATTAGGAGATACGAACCCATCGAGTTGTTCCATGTATATCTCATCTTCTAACTCACTATTTAGTAATGCGGTCTTTACATTCATTTGATGAATCTTAGGGTTATGTAATGCCGCAATTGCAATTAACAACCTTATCAAAGTGATTCTATTCACGGATGAGTAGGTATCAAATAAGTCAAGTCCTTCTTTTTTGTCTATATCCCTTGGTAACCAATCTAGCATTATATTTATCAATGGATTCATTCGATTTTAATTTCCTTTTAAAAATTCATTTATACCCTAAAGGCTTATTTTCGGGGGCAAATCAACTAACTTGTGAGTATGATTTTGCATTATAAAATCTATCTCACTATTAATAGCTTCTTTCCAATACTGTGCTTCTGGTGTAGACATTACTTCATAGAAAGTTTTTAGATCATTTTCTACTATATATGTTAGAAAATTTGGGCCAAACGAAGTAGATATTTTAGCCATTTTATTATGCATTGGTTCTTCCTCATTTGAAGTGTCATTTGTAGTACCATAAATTCTTTTATTAGAATATGTATTTTCCCTATCACATGAAAAAACATTCTCAAAGAATGATGCATTTCTCAATTCAATTATGGTTTCTTCATGTACATCGAGAATTTCTGATTTATGTATAAGGAAGCGGTATGCACTACTATATTGTCATATCCAATAAATATACAATCAATAGTCTTGGGACTGATTTTAACTTGTTTATGCTTAGGTGCTTCAATCTTAACCAAACACCCGCACACTTTCAAGTGTCGGCAGAAAGGAGGATAGCATTTCCATAGTTCATATAAAGTTTCTTCCATTTTCTTAAGCGGTATTTTATTATGAATGCTATTTTCCGATATAATAGCTTCCCCCACAAGTTTTTGGATAGATCCGAACTTATCAAGCGTTCATCATTTCTTTTAGAGTTCAATTTTTACGTTCAACAGCACCATTCGATCGTGTTGAGTAAGATGTCATTGTTTGATAAACGATTCCATGCTCGAAACAATATTCAACAAATGGCATCCCGTATTCATCATCTTTATCACTACAAATATTTTTTATTCATTTACCAAGTTGATTTTCAACTTCCGTCTTAATAATGTCTAAATATATCTAATGATTCATCTTTATTTCGTAGTAGAAAAATATAACAGTACTTTGTACAATTATCAATTAAAGTTATAAATTATTTCTTACAACCTTTAGTTTGAACAAATCTCAAACCATATATATATCGTTATATATATATATATATATATATATAATTCCTTTGAATTGAGTGAAAATGTGTTTTGGTCAATTTTGCTTCAATACATGCGAACATTTATAATTATGATCAATTATAAGCGTCAGAATTAAACTTTGATTCATAAATTTGCACATATATTTGTAATTAACGTCTCAATCGAATATGCTATAAACAAGACAATTCAAACATATAAACAAAATTAGAATTTTTATTCATAATGTTTTTTGGTACAATTGCAAAAACGTTCATTTTGAACATTCTTTCACTAAGACACCCCGTACTAATATACATATCATTTTTGGTAAGTACAAATTTGTCTGACACAAATACAAGTTTAAAATCATTCTTCCTAGGTAGAGATCCCAAAACCAAGTTCTTACGTATGTTCGGCAAAGGACATTATTGAGTACTAGTTATTTCCCGAAAGTCATTTTCAATGTGATCTTTCCAAGTCCTTCAACCTTCGAACTTGCATAATCCCTCATGAACAATTGTTCTCCTTTCAATTCATGATAATCTGAGATTGTGGTCTTATATGCACAAATATGACGGGTAGCACCAGTATTAACTCACCAATTCCTTGAATTACCAACCATGTTGCAGTCCGAAATAGCTGCAGATAGACTCATCTCTTGAACTCCTTCAGAAATGGTGTCTTTTTCAACTACATTTATTTGTGTAGTCTTCTTCGACTTTCGACATTCGTTTGAACGATGTCCGATTTTTTACAGTTGCAACAATTGCCTTTAAAATTATTGGCATTCTTGGAGTTGTCTTTCTTGGTACAACACTGGAGTTCTTTTGCTTTTTGTTGATGACCTTCGAACCAGTTTCAACAAGATTTGCTCCAAGTTGAATAATAGATTTTCTTTCGGTGTTTTCATTGTCTTTCTCAATTCTCAAACGGACTATTAATTCCTCCAAGTTCATGATTCTTTGCGTTTGTGCTTGAGATAGTTTTGAAGTCTCTCTACATGGGAGGGAGTCTCTCAATGATGGCTACAACTTGGAAGGATTCGCTCAATTCCATCGAAAATGTATTATCATATATGTCATGAAGTAGAACTTGAAGTTCTTGCACTTAACTTATCACAATTTTCAAATCTACCATTTTGTAGTCCAAAAATTTGCCCACAATAAACTTTGCCGTCCAACATCCTCAATCTTATATTTCTTCTCCAATGAGTTCCATAGATCATTGGTCGAGTCCATTAAATTATATACTTCATAAAGTGTATTGTCCAATCTATTTAAAATATAATTTTTGCAACGAAAATACTAGTGCTTCCATGCATCCAACGCAATAATCAACTCACGATTATTTTTCCATTCTTTTGTAGTAGGAGTGGTCTCTTTTAAGAATCTTTTCAAATTCAAAATAGTAAGATAGAATATCTTTCGTTGCCATATTTTAAAATCCACACCTCTAAACTAGCAAAAGGCGAAATCACATGGTTCGCATAATTCGTTGTTTAACTCGAAGTAATCTCGACCGTATTCATTTATGTTGCAAATAGTAGTTTAACACAAAAAGTAAGAAAGTAATGTCACACGAATTTTTTCTTAAGATTGTTGGCAAAATATTATACTGAAATGGTTTTTGATTGAATGATAATGTAATATTTTAAGTCAAATTCGCAGGAAAGTAATTAAACTCCATAAAATTGAAGTAAAAGAAAGAAAGAAAATGAAGAAAATATGAATAATCAAATTTGAGGCAAGTGATTAACACTTTCTCCTTAAGACAACATTGTCCCACATTCGTGCTGAAGGATTACAACACCTGTCTCCCAAAATATAATGGATAAAACTTGAGGTAGAAGCACTTAAACCACAATCAACAACAAACTCGAACGAAATTCTTCCCTCTAAAAGAAGATGATTTTTGGAACGATTTTGGAGAGTTTTTTTTTTTTTTTTAAAGAGTTTTTGATATAATACTCAATGCATATGATATGGGATGCATATAGACGTCCAAAGGATCCTATTTATAGAAGATGAAGGGCCGTGAGTGAAGTGTCAATAACCAAGTTTAGCAACTTTCACTAAGGAAAGCATCACTTGCTGTTGCTAGCATGTTGCTTGAGCGACAGTGACACCTATATTTATCAGAAACTCCGTCGCCTACGTGTCGCTAGAGCGCTAGGTGAGCGATAGAGTTAGACGAATTTTCTGGCTAGTTTTTCCACTTTTCTTTTCAACCTTGGATCGCAATTTCTCATTTATCCAAAATTGGTTTTGAAATTTCAAATATACCACGACGATCTACTCGACGAGTAGAACAAGTTAATCTATTTAAATTTGTAATTTAA
Source organism: Fraxinus sp. D2006-0159 (assembly GCA_903798375.1). Lineage (NCBI taxonomy): Eukaryota > Viridiplantae > Streptophyta > Magnoliopsida > Lamiales > Oleaceae > Fraxinus > Fraxinus sp. D2006-0159. Next base: position 4,917 of record CAIGRQ010305973.1, read on the forward strand.
CAATCGAACTAAGTCCGAATATTTGACCGAAATTGACTCAGTCATTTTTCAAGTTTTATACTTAACTAAATTTTCCAATCTTTAAACCAAATTCCAACATATTCGTCACCACGGATATCAAGCACCCGTCTACGGTCTACGTGATAAATTCACTTAAATGTGCAGTCACATGATTCATTTATTCGAACATATCAAGTGTGGTCATTTAAACTCATGTTATAGCACAATTAATGCTAGATAACATTATTCTTTTCAATATTTTGAATTTTAGCCCTCACACAAGTGTTTAAGTAACTGTCTATGGGCATGTCATATCCTGTTTAATTCTGAATGCACGCTATTGCACAACCACTAATAATTATTGAGTACTTGTTTTGCGTTATCGTTCTTCTCTTAATTCTTCTTAAAACAAGGTTTAGCTTTGTAACATCGAATGCCTAGCCCCAATAGCCAACATCTTGCACTAACTCACCAGTATAGATTAGTGAAAACAAGTCTTTAAAATAAGTTTGCTACTTTTAAGCCATCTTTGACTCTTTGTGTTGGATAAGTGAAAATTCTACTCAAGGAAAAATGGTGTTCAAGGATGAAAGCATTCATCAAGAAGAGCACGTATTTTGAAGTCTTAAATGAATCTGCTTTTTGGGGATACATTTAGAATAATAAGTTCGTCCTAATGGTAATCATTTCAAGAGGGATTTGGTAAATATTGAGTAATTTCGATTATTGGTTCCCTGAAGTTGTACCTTAAGACGATTTGGCTCCCATTTAATGCAGTGGTTTTCTTCCGGTTATGGAAGGTCAAAAGAGGATTAGAAACTTACTCTGAACCTTGTCTTGGGCAAAGAAAAATTGTGCTCGTGTCTCGTTTTACATTTATTTATTTATTTTTATTTTTTTTTGCCTCTAATGTTTGATTAAAATCTCTCTAATATTTAGGCCTAATCATAACAAACACATTTTAGTCATGGGTGGAGTTGGAGACATGATTTACTAACTAGATATGATAAAGATTTTGACAATCAAAAGTATCACAAACTTCCAAAACGAAGATGGGACATTTCCTTCTTAAGAAAACATAAGTAACATATGATTCTTACAGTTTAGTAAGAAGGCAAAATTTATTTGCCTCTTACTCCGTTCTAATGTGATCATCAAAGTGATAATGGCTTTCACTGGCTAATCATAATTTTATTTTATCGAATTCTCTTATTTTAGATGTAATCTTTCCCTTATTGTTAATAAAAAGTTATTATTTTTTAACCGACTAACTTATAAGTTAGTTTTTGCCCCCGTTTGGTACACATTAAATTTTCATTTTTAATTCTTCTACTCATTTTCAACCACACATTCTTCAATAAAGTCCCTGTTTGGTACACATTAAAATTTTCATTCTTATTCTTCTATTCATTTTCAACCACACATTTTTCAATAAAATAATATTTTTTATCACATCAATAACTTTTCCTTCTTTTTCAACCATGCATTCTTCATTAATCTACTATTCCAAATACATTCTTTCAAAATAATGTGGCTCAAACATACCCAAAATAATATTTTCAATCACATCAATAAATTTTTCTTATTTTTCAACCACACATTCTCCATCAATCTACCATTTCAGAATACATTCTTCCAAAANTTCTTTTTCAACCATGCATTCTTCATTAATCTACTATTCCAAATACATTCTTTCAAAATAATGTGGCTCAAACATACCCAAAATAATATTTTCAATCACATCAATAAATTTTTCTTATTTTTCAACCACACATTCTCCATCAATCTACCATTTCAGAATACATTCTTCCAAAATAATGTGGCTCAAACACACGCTTTAGGCCAACATGTCAAAAGTCTTGTTACTAGACCTTGGAAAAATATGGTATTAAGATAATCACGTAGTTGATTAAAAAAAATAAAAAATCTACAACCTTATAATTGCTTTTCATTAACTTTTTGAACAAATGGGGTGGAGCTTCTTTTCCAGAAGTTGTTCGATTTGCTTTAAAATCTTTTGTTTTGTCATTATTATTGATGAGATGATGTTGTCAATCAAGATCTTTTGAAATGTTTGTTCATTGAATCTTTCAAATTAAAGTCACTTTCATATTCGAATAAACTGTGAATTTTTAGATAGGGGCCTAGCAAAAGAAAATTTGGGATAGGATCCTATAGGATCTCCCCCTTCAAATTTGGACGTGAAAGTTTCCTCTCATCCGGCTCAGGGAAATGAGTTCTCGTTTGCAAATTCTGGAAACTCAAGCATAGCCTAATTCTGCTTCCTTAAATAACCATAGTTTCGTGTAAGGCACTTTTGGACAATCTTGGTTGACTTCCTTCTGGAGGCTAGGTAACCATGGATGTCGTGTGCATCCTTTCACCTCCTGAGAGAGGAAAGAAGCTCTAGTACATCTTGCTCTCCGTAGTTCAAGCATCAAGAAGCAATGTACCACTAGAAAGTGCTTTCTCAAAAGCTAAGACAACAGTCATTCTTTCTGGTGGTTGGATTTTTCCAATCTCTCTCTGTGTTCTTCAATCCTAAAATTCTGCTACACCATTTATGTTGAAATATTCAACTAGAAAGAGATCTCACAAAAGCAGCAGAACAGTGCACAAGAGATTAATCAACTGTCTTAACACAGAACACCAGTCATTTCAAACCAATTATAATTTCAGTACATTTTGTATAGTTCACCAACTGTCAAAAGACTCAAAACCCCAGGTTCATTAACAAAAATGAATTAAGGATCTTATTCAGAACGGTTTGAGACGTGAAAAGTATTTACTTCAAAGAGACTGCATAAGGTCGAAATGGACCCTGACGTCTGAAGGAAGACTAGCCAAAAAGCTGTCACGTGAAATCATCAGTTATATACAAAACTGCTCATTGCCTTTCACTAATCCCAAAGAAAGATTGCCAGGCTTCTTAAAAGCAATGATGCACTCATGATTTATCAGCAACCTGCATGCTCAAATTAGAAAAAGTTGCTTACCAGTTACCTCCAAGAGGATATTACAACTAAGAATATTCCACAAAATGATTGATATGGTCGGAAAAGCAAAATGAACTAATTCCGCGAAAGATCTAAATGCAATTAATAAATTTTACAAAAGGATACAAGCTCCAACCCCTTGCTCTAACAACACGACCAGAACCTCAATGCATATGGGAATAAATTCTTTATATCTCTACATGCAGATCAAATTACTTCCCTATTTTACCAATTATCTCAGAATGAAGATTTTTGCACTGTCAAATGCAACAAGAAAGAAAATCCTCCCCCAAACTGGGAGAGAGACCGTCTAAAATCAACTTCACAACAAGAAAAATAGATTAAGTGATGTAAGGCTTCCAACAGATGCATATTCTTTTCATACCCGCTAAGAAAAACTTCCAGAAGAATGGTACAGCACAAACAAAAAATTCTTTCACTATTAACTTGCTATATTGACAAGGATTAAGCTATTTGTACACCTTGATTGATATCTTAGTTGACAAATTAAATGAATGGAAGTGTTCTAATGGTTGTATTAACGTGTGAAATATGAGAGATGATGTGAGATTGTGCAAATAGTAAATTCAATGAGTCAGAATGTAAACCAAGATGTACATGTAGCAAGGTTGATATTGAAAATTATAATAGCATCATTACACAACATATGAAGTAACACAATGATATAACTTAGTATTTCAGATGGATAGAAACCAAAATTCTTCCTGATAAAGAAAAAAAACATAGTTCTTTAATAGTTATAAATCAAGCTCACTTAAAAATGGAAAATCTTCTTCACCAACCATCTACCGCATACATTAACAGATGCTTCAGATTGCATGAGGAAAATTCAAAGAAAAACAAAAGAATATTACGCTAATGGATGATTTATTAATATATAAACCTTCCATTTCACAATGCATCTAAAAGGCGTCTTACGATCATCTTGAAGAAAAACAACAGTGCACCAGAATACTACTGAAACCCATTCAAAAGTCAACCCACTGCAAAACAAGATTTGAGAACTTGAGTTTGGCAGGGAAAATGACACACAAGTAACATGATTGGTGGAAATCTGCCATGCCTCTGTCAAGGATGGTGGTTGAAGAGGAGTTTTTGTGTGAATGGACAACAGCTAAGGAACATCATTATGCATTTCATAATCAACTGCTCAGACATTGAGCACCACAAGTTGCAGTTTCATATGCCTATCATTCTACTGCAATTCAACAAGCAAACAGGAGACCTGAGACCCTTGATAAAGTTCTTACACAGTGCACTCGGTCATAGACTGAGCACAAGCTGCCATCCACTATGATTCAATGTCAACACCAGAGAGATCAATAGCCACATTGCAATGCTTATAATCAAAATGTAATAACCAAAATACATAGCCTTGACACCGACATATTACGGAATATCCCCCTTCATTTGCCGTCGTATATCCTAAAAAAGTAATCTTTGCACATCCGAATCAAAATACAACTGAAATTTTTATCCGTCTTTTAACAAGTATTTTATGGCTCATTTCTGCTTTTGTTATATATGACACAGCCATGACTAATGTATATCTGTCAAGATTTGGCTATGCGCCAAGAACTGTTCATCTACACAAACTCCATAAAAACTTATCTTTTCCTTGTATTTGATTTTGGAGTAACGGTGGAAGAATTAAACGGGTCCATGATATTACACTTCTTATCTAGGTTCAATTGAAAATCCAAATCCACCTGGCTTTCATGTCAAACTAGGTCTTTGTTACATATTAAAATTTTCATTCTCATTCTTCTACTCATTTTCAATCACACATTCTTTAATAAAAAAATATTTTCCATCACATCAATAACTCTATTTCTTTTTCAACCACACATTCTCCATCAATCTATTATTCCAAAATACATTCTTCGAAAATTTATGTGGCTCAAACACACCCTAGGTTAGACTACCAATGAGTCCTCTTTCGATGAAATGTCAAGGCCATAGTTGCAGAACTAAACCACACATATGAGGGTCATTATCATATTAAACAGAACTAGATTTTTATACCTGGTTAAGCAGGTTGTCTGGAGATTTCTTCCACAGCTTCCAAATCAGATCTTGTATTGTGTGTGTAAGACCTGGCTTCTCTTCCTTCAACCTTGGAAGCTCAGCTTTTTCAAAAGCCTGCAAGCATATAAATTAAGCAAAAGGGTTAAGCATCATTACACAAGTTCACTTCAAGAGCAACAAAGCAAACTGTGCACATGGAACATGTGTAGGTAACAGTCCAATGTACAAAATTGAGCAAAATGTCCTCAAAATATCAAGAAAAGTTTACAATACAAAGACCAATAATGCTTCATAGAGGGAAAACTTTAGGAATTACAACACATGGAAAAATAAGAAATTTAGGCCAAAGTGAGAAGAGACATATTGCATTGCCAAATTAGCAGTTACAGCTATGCATGACAAAGCAAGTACTATCCACCCAGAAAGATGGCTAAACATGATTTAAGATTAATCACCTTCCCTTTGGTATAGAAAAACTCTTGCTTAATTGCTTTCCACTTTCTTATTTTTCCTTTTCTAAACACCATCATTTGTCGGGAAAAAAAAAGGAACGAAGATGAAGTAGAGAAAGGTAAAGATAGAAAGAACAAAGCTTCCCCTATTTTCCTGTAAGAGCAATTTTCAGAGGAACGGATGAAGTTAATCACATTCCCACTGTCACAGGACCGTACACGAGAATTCTCTCTTAATATAATTTACAGAAGATAAAAAGCTAAAGAGTTCTATAAAGTCTTTCACAGTTTCCGTCCGTAACTGAGACACCTATTATTTTAAAAAATATGTATTATTCTTAAATAATATCGAAATACTAAATTATCTATTGGAAAATAAAAATTACCCAGAAACAGAGAATTGAATAATGGAATTGCACCTTAAAAGAAGCCTTGGGCCGCCTTTCCGGGTGCCTATCAGGGGGCAAAGTATTCGTCACCGCAATCTGTGCAATCACCTCTTCCATGGTATTGGCCTTAATAATTGAGTCATCGCGATTTGTGTTGGCAACTAGCACCATCCTTTCATACTCTTCCTCCCCAGCCGTACGGCTCTACTTCCGCTTCTCCTCCTTTTATTAAGAAGACCATGCTTCAGCAGAGCGGCCTGGTCCTGCTCCCTCTGCCGCTGCAGCTCCGCCTCCGTCACCTTCCAGTACGGAATTCCAACCACAATGGCTGAGGAAAGCACCGATGGATTCGTGTGATAAAATATGGTTTTGTGGAGCCAAATTGTTTATTAGTAATCCTCAATTCTATTTCTTCATTTGTTCCTCAAAACCATCGGGCAACCATTCCGTTTTGAATTCCTCTATCAAGCTAAAACGAGTTGGTGGTCTAGCAACCCAAATAAATGCTTTGCCACTATTTTCCAGTCCTAGAGCCAGTTCTAACTTCTGTGAAGCCGAGATACTGCACATAGATCCAAAACATTCATAAAGAACTAAAGCTGGGGGTGAAGATTGAGCCATTCTGTGTAATAGTTGGCATTGCAAGTTACTGTCCTTCCCTTTTATCACAGCGAAGGAAGCTGGTTCAACACTCCATACTGGTTTTCCACCAGTGTTTTTTGTCTGAAATATTGCAAACCAATGTCCTCCAATTCCTGTATGGTGTTCAATAAGATTGCATCAGAGGATAAACAATGAGAGAATTGTCTCTGGCGAAAGAAAAACCAAAAACTTGCAGCTTCCATGTATTTTAAGTCCATGGGAATTTGTGCTTGTGGAATTTCGGAAGCTTCAGGGATGTCGAGAATGGAAATCTCATCATCATCTGTCCTCCATAAGGATGCATTCAAAGAAATCGAGAAGTAAATGGCCATACTGTAGGCCACTCCAGCAATGAACACAGAATGAAAGATTCCAAGCTCTTTGGCAACTTTAACCGTCCATCCTAGGAACATATCAGAGATAATGCACACTGGTGGAGAGCCATCACTTTCAATCATCTCGTCCAGGAGTTTCTAAAATGGAGATTCAAAATTTTCCGAGGCCTCCATGAAGCGTAGGGTATGAGTGTAAGACAATAAATCCGTGTTTTCTGAATGTAGAATTTGGGCCTTCAATAACACCAAGAACCGGGCTCAGTTTCACCAAACTACACCACAATCAACACAACAACCACAAACCAAGCACTTCTCCAAACCCGAACTCGGTTGC
>CAIGRQ010306007.1:0-10986 GCA_903798375.1 Fraxinus sp. D2006-0159
TCACTTTTCTTATCCTTTCCTTTTCTGGGATCTAATATTTTACAGCGTTGAAAATGATTGCTCATTTGGGGATTCAGATGTCCAGAAGGAACCTGACTCAAAGAAGTGGTAAGGAGCTACTACGTATTTTGTATTGGTCCAAAGTTTTGGTAAAGATGGTGAATTGCATTCATTAGAACCAGATATTCCCCAAATTTAGGCCCGTGGATATGGGGTTACTTTTTGTTTAAGCAATATGCCCAGTTAATAAAATCTTCGTTCTAGCAAACAATGTTTCATCTCACCTTGTCATGTTCTTTGCAGAGCTAGAACTGAATCTTGTGCTCCATCAAGTTTCAAGGCGAGAAGGGAGAAACAACGGAGGGATAACATGAATGACAAGTGTGACCATGTTCTCTGTTCTTGCTCTCTGCCCCCCGTCCAAAACAAACAACACACACTGACACCCTCTCTTTTTCACACACACACAGCTTTAGTAACTGCATCATTCGTTTTTAGGTTCATGGAATTGAGTGCTCTCTTGGAGCCTGGAAGACCTCCCAAAACAGACAAGGCTGCTATTTTGCTTGATGCTGCTCGCTTTGTGACTCAACTACGAGGTGAATCCCAGAAGCTAAAGGACTCAAATACAGATATACAGGAAAATATTAAAGAGCTAAAGGTACGGTTACCTGTAATTTATATGTTCCGGTGTGCATCTCGTATAATCATTTTGGACGGAATGTGATTCCAATCTGGTCTAAGAGTTCAATTCTCTCAAGAAAACGAGTGCTATGTTTCTTTTTGTTTTGACTTTGCTAAGATGGACCAGAAGATGATCACTTATTTGTGCACAATCTGGGGTTCCATTATTTTGTGGAGGCCGAGAAGAATGAGCTCCGCGATGAGAAGCAAAGGTTGAAGGCCGAAAAGGAAAAGCTAGAGCAACAACTAAACAAATGTGCAACCAGGCTTTCTACCCACTCCTGCCATGCCTGCTGCATTTGCTGCCCAAGGTCAGGCTACAGCGAACAAGTTTGTTCCAGTCATCAGCTATCCAGGAGTCGCCATGTGGCAGTTCATGCCTCCTGCTGCTGTCGATACTTCACAGGATCACGTGCTTCGTCCGCCAGTTGCCTAAGTTGGCAGTCAACTCCTGTATTATGTGGGAGTCGTATTGTGGTTCAACTGTTCATCTGTTTAGTCAACTGTCTCGACATATTGGTTTTTACCAACTATCTGCCTAACATGTCATTAGAGCGTGGATACAATCCAAACAACATCACGAACATCATTATGCATCTTTAGAGTCGACTTTGCATGGACAAGAATCCTTTCGACACTTCTATTTCCTCGTAATTGAGGCGCTGCTCTAGCAGAACCTTCAGCAAACCAACAACTGTGACGTATCATAGCCCACTTCAAGGGATTGTAAACTTTTATCTTCAATTCCTCTCGTTAGAATCTCCAACCTACGCGGAATATTCAGTGCGTCCTCCTATATCTCGATTATTTTCTTTCCCATCAAACATGCCCGACAACAATGATTGCCAAAGGAAGTCCACCACATTCTTTTGCTACTGCCCTTGCGTTGCTCAAAGCTGCTGCTTCCTTCAGGATCTCAATTTTGAGTATGACATCAGTCCTCGTTGCATCCCAAACTTCAAGAATTAGGAGAAACATTTTCTCCATCGTTAGTGTTTAGTGCAAAGCAGTGGTTATGCTTCATACCGACTCTATGGGCAGCCTTGAGCCTTCTGCAGGGAATGATGCTAAGTTTGATCTGATACCAAATATAGAGCTAATTTATCTTCAGTCTCAGGCGGATAAAGTGCATTGCTGAATTCTCCACGCACCTTGGACTAAGTTTCCTCAGATTGAGAGGCACAACAGTTATCCATTGTGACAAATTGAAATATCTTCTCTCCCTGGAAACTACAGTACCGGAACTGGAAAAACACCATGTTGGGCACAACCTCTAGTGTCTAGTACCTAAGCTAATGCTCGGAATAGCCCCTGAGTGCATGGGCAGGACGAAGAAAAAAAGAAAAAAAATCCTTGGTGGTTGCACTCTTTTTTTACTTCAGGTAATGGTAATAATCCCACTCTTACGGCTACTTCAAGAGTTAACCTTTTCCAAATTCTTGTACCATTGCCTCGTTCTGATTCTTCAAATTGGATTTCAAGTTACTTATCTTAGAATCAATGAAATTGAAGAAAAGTCAACATGGTTCGGGGAGTAATAAACTAATGACTGAAGTAACTATTACCTAGGCGAAATATTGATAAAAATGTAAACTCATGTTCAAGTAATTACAGAGTGCAAGATTTTACAAATTCAATTAGGCATGTTGAGGAAAGTGTAGAACTTGTTGCATTAACTCTCTCTCCTTTCAACCTTGTCCTCTTAGTGAAATTTCATTGTCAAAAAAAGAAGTTTACATTGAACATGCCTACACCTGAATGATCGCAAGCATGTCAAAATAATTCCTGCAATGACTTTTGTTGAACATGCAATTACACGAATAGATGAAAGTCGAGCTAAAATTAATAAAAACCCATAGGATAGCATTAAAATGTTGTAATATGAAGCTATTATGTACATATTACAACTACTTATTGGATATATATACCAGTTTTTAGTTTACACGAGTCAAAAGAGGATGAAAACCTACGGCATTGTATCCACATTTCAAATCAGTCAAAGTCACTTTTCTTCACTCATCTCTACATATTCTTCGACATTCTTGACAATTTTAAGGAACCCTCCAGCATAATAAAAGAATAGCTTCACACCTGAGCACAACTTACAAAATGATTCACATTAACAACCTTTGGCATTCCTTCTAAGAAAATAATAGAAGAACATTCTAGGGTAAAATATTCAAGCCCATATATCTTTACATGTACGTACAAACATTAAAGCATTTAGAGTCCGGTATTTAAGCTACAAGACCAAAAAACAAAAAAAGAGCAATTTATTAATCCTCGACTCTTCTTTACTTCCAGAACTCTAGATATGGGGCAAAGAGAGGGAAAAAATGGACTTTGGGCATGCTAGCTAAGCTTAAAAAGTTTACTGATAGGTATGAGTTTTAAAATAAACAAATTTATTTTTATCAAATTGGAATAAAACAAATTGATTGTTTTGACAGTCAAGTAAGAGTTAGTTCCAAAATAAATAAACTTTTTTACTTCAAATAAGTTTTCCAAACATGTTGACAAAAAATAAAAGAAAATTTAATTTGTATTTAAGCGTAGTCAAGCTGGTTGGGAGATTCAACCATGAATATATGACAATTAAGCTTCCGTATCACATCAGCAATTTCCAGTCATAAGCACAAAAATTGAGATGAAAATGTCAATTATACGTAGATGTTAGGCCAGCCTCATGAAATGAACAACCAGAATCAGCTCAAACCATTTTTTTACGAAAAATAACCAAATAGACGAAAAAGCTTCACATGGTGTGCTGATGTGTGTTATTAGAGTAGGAACTGTAAGAAATTACCTTTAATCAAACTCATCACCTTCATCTCTGAATTGTTTCTCCAGTATCAGGCCAGCTATGTTACTATTTACAAAGTTAATTTGGGTCTCTCCCGCAGAGTTCTCTCTAGTATGTACAGTCTGAGGCCTAGTGTTTGCTATTGGGCTAACATTAGCATTTACATTGCCCCTGCTTGTTTCTCCAGCACCATTGTGCGGTTCCGCCATAACAATGCCATCATTGGTCATCATATCATGAGAGCCAGATCCTTCAGACATGTCAGACCTCTGGCATAGCAATTGCCCGTTATCATGGCTATTCATAAGAGGATTTCTGAACGATAACGAGAATTTATTAGAATTCGGCACAAGACACATGAAGAAATTAAAATCAAACATAAGAAACCACAATAAGACAATTAGTCAAACCATGGAGAGCAGAGTGGAAAGGCACACAGCTATATTTAAATATAAACTAAACTAGAAAATGTTTAAAATTTCAACCCACCTTCCTGGAAAATGAAGATTAGAAGTTTGTAGATAATCAAGAACTGGAACCAATTTTTTTGACCTAACTACAAGCATCTCAACGGGGATTTTTTCAATCTCAATCTCTCCCCTATGAGCACCTTCATCATCTTCATTAAAGTCATCAGTCAGTAACATGTAATGAAAATTTATCTGCCAAAAGATAATAGGATAAAAAATGTCAAGCATCACAGCGATGGAGGAGTAAATTTGTTAAAACACCATTTCAAATTTTATGCGACGGATCAAGTACCTCAGGTTTCGCCCACAATGGACTCTGATTTTGATGCATTTGCAGTTCTGCCTCAGATACATACATATGATGTTTTTCTTCAGTTGTGATCTTATCTTTCATTGGTGCACCCATGACAACGGAACACACACTATCATCCTGTCTGGTTCTTTCAGGAAATACTTTAGCACGATCTAAATTTCCATTTTCGACATATACGTCAATATCATCTTCCCGCTGCTTTCTGTTTAGTTTCTGGCAAATATCCCACTTTTGGATTGCCTTAACTACTAACCCTGCATCACCATCTAGATCTGATTCACAGCTGGTATTCACTCCCGGTAAAGCTGTCACACTATTTAGCACTGCAGAGGTACCCAATGCATATTGTATCATACAACCAGAAGAAGAGAAAACAAGCAGGTAGTTTGTCTTCAGAGAATTGGAATGTCCATACACATCATCACCTCTGCAGTTATGGAAAGTTGAAGCAATAGCCCCAGGGAGAGAACTCGTCTTCCCAGTAGCAGCTGCTGCAGCACCACTTACAGCATTTCTCCAACCATTATAACCATTTCTTATTCTGATAAGAGGAGAAAGTAAAATTGGGGAACCAGATGGACAAATAATTTGTTGGGTTAGATGCTGTATCCCTGAATTTGGTGGCCCATGAACTGCAGGCTTCTTCATCGAACCGTATCCACTGTTTCTAGCACTAAAACAAGCATCAGAGGACTGAATGTTTAACGAACCCCCTGAAGGAGAAATAGCAAAAAGATGGCTTGTCCCTCTTAAAGAACTAACCATAATCCATTGGCCATTGCTACTGAAACTTATGTCCTGTATGACCTAAAAAACATTATCAAACAGAAACAATATCAGATCAATCCTATTTGCTGACAATAGCATCCACATATAAGAAGATAAAAAACAACTATTTTGTTCTTACTGCAGGTGTGACACCACGTTGCAGCCTGTAAAGATGGACATAAGATGGGCTAGAAGCAGCTTCAGAGTAACCTCCAGAAAGTTCAGACATTATACGGAAAACGTTAATGTTGTGGCCCTGATCTGAAGCCGTCACTAGCAGGATGCCACTAGGATCAAAGCACAAAGATGATATAGGATGTTTATGTGCCCTAAACTGGGTAACAACACTTTTGCTGACAACATCTCTGACAATGACCTGATGAATAAATGAGGAAAACATTATTTCAAACTGGAATATGTGAGAGAACACACAAACATCAGTTTCCTGCACAAAATAATCAGTAAACATACAAAAATCAGAAATGCACCTGTTGTGATGCACAATAAACATTAATCAGATATTACTAATCCTATACCTAAAGAATATCATATATATTCACCAAAATTGGGAAGAAACATTCCATGTACAGTGCAGTGCAGTGCAGTGACAGTATTAGGTTCAATAACTTGTGCAGTAGGTAAAAGAAATTTGACAGACACAGCAACAATAGTCACATACAAAACAAGGTATCTGCAAACCATAAAAAAGATGCACAGCAACAATAGTCACATACAAAAAGAGGTTTCCGCAAACCATAAAAAAGATGCACGGTTGGGAATTATACATACCATGCCAACACTGTCTGCATGAGCACTCCCTGGCAGATAATTGTTTCCATCAGGCAACAGCTCAGAGTAGTACCTCGATAATTTCTTATAACCCATGTCCCCTAGTGTAACAATACCAGCAGCTAGTTGCCTGCTCGACTCTTTTGCATAATGTGCAACAAGGCTTCCATTTGAAGCAGGACTAGGGAAACTAACAGATGGGTTAAGATGTTGTGGACTCACACGACCTGAATTTGGGATGGCAACTGGACTTCCACTATAAGCCATCCACCTGGGACCCACTGCAAGGGGCCCAAAGCCTATACCTCCAGATCCACAGTCACCCATAACAACAGGATTTGTAAGAATTGTATACTGTGTCTCCAGCGTAAAAGCATCGAGACAGTGTATCTGCATAAAGCATATCTTATCAACATAACCTGACAAAAGAAAAAGGAGAGCGAAGGATGAAAGGTATATTTTTTGATGAATTTAAAACATGGTGAAACACACCTGAGCTGATTGTAGAACAACAACAACTCGAGAACTACATCGCACTAAATGAACAACCGACCGAAACCGTAAAAGATGTACATATGATTGTGATTGCAACGAATAAAACCAAACTACCGTAGGCATACAACTACCATTAACCAAACCATGGCAGTGTTGGGTGAACCCATTACGAGCATCACCATACCCCTCCTGAATGTTATNATGAACAACCGACCGAAACCGTAAAAGATGTACATATGATTGTGATTGCAACGAATAAAACCAAACTACCGTAGGCATACAACTACCATTAACCAAACCATGGCAGTGTTGGGTGAACCCATTACGAGCATCACCATACCCCTCCTGAATGTTATTGCCTTCAGAAAACGATCCATCAGTACAAATTATCAGCAATGGGCGACTATCAGCAAACTTGTCTCCAGATTCCTTTGATGTTGTTGGGTTGGGTAATGCTTGCATAAATGAAACAGGACCATCATGCCTGGAAACCAGTTTGCGCACATTGTCTGCTTCTTCAACATCCCAAACCTGGAAGCCATAACTGTAGCCGAGCAAGAGAACTTTCCTTTTGATGCCTCCCTCGAGTTCTAGTTTGTCAAATCCAGCCCAGCAAACCTTCAATTGGTTGAAAGGTACAAAAAAAAAAAAATCAGCCATACCAAATAGATCTAGCAAACCTGAACTGGGAATGGCAAATATCATAGTACCAATTGGCACAACATAGAGAAAGACACCCAAGAACCAATTATGGAAAGATCAACATTAAGCAAATACAAAAGGTGATTGTCATATAATTATATCATGGCATCATGCTATATTAAAAAATTCATAGCAGAACAGCAAAAATGGCATTCAATGAAAATTGGTGTGAATGCATATACATATTGCCTGGCACTGGCACCACAAGATCATATTTTTGTATATTTATCGGCACTACATTGTTGAATCACCCAATTGGGAACAAAACTTCAAGCTGTTATTAGACTGACAAACTTCTTCACCGATATTTTGGAGATCCCAAATTTCCTTTTTTTACTTGACTTGCAGTCAGAAATAAGAACTTCTATATATTTTTCAAGAAAATGCCCAAGTTCTATATCATTGAGTCTTTAAACTTTGTTGTATAGTATTGTTCATAGTTTTAAAACTCGACCCAGCCACTGGCCCAGCCAGATCACTGGGTCAGTGGGTCACTAGTTCAACCACTAAATCACTGGTATAACAGCCAGGTTAATGTTTGATAAATATTTATATAAAACAATATATTTTTAAAATGAATAGATCAGTGTAAAATATAACTACATGGTAAAAATTTGAGTCATGCAATAAGTTAGTTATGTGGTGATAAAATAAGAATATTATAATTAATTAAGAACATTAAATGCTCAAATACTCAATTTTTAATAATGATAGATCATAATAATCAATTCTTGAGTAGTTGCTAACAGTACTTCACATACTAGCAAAGTGGACAAATGTCTATTTATATTAGGTCCAAAACTTGTCTGGCACAGGAATCTTCATATTTTTACTTTAAGGCGGGTTCAGATATTGAGTTCTTAACCTGCCTGGTTCATTCCAGTTTGGTTGCAATTTACCCGGATTTTGACCAACTAGCAGGTATTGACCAGTTCACATGTAAAACAGTCCACTATGGCCAACTGGATGGTTGACAGGCCGGTTCGCCAGTTTTCTTGTTGAAACTATGGTACGATCACAATTAATTTATAAGGGTGTTGTGAAGTTCAAGAGAAACTGTCAAGCAATAGCTGTTGAAACATAGATTGGACTGGAATAATACTATCTATCTAGACCGATCGTCATCATCAGTCAAGGTAACAATTACGTAGTATTAATTGACATGATAAATGTATGGATATGGGTCCTACTTAGATTACATATCAATGAGTTCCACCTAGATTGATAATCGTTATTGCATTACTCATAGACTGATAGAAGGCTTAAGTGAGGAACACACACCTCCCAGACAAATGTTAAATCATATGGCCCTCCTTTACACCCTGATATCATGAGGTTCACCTCTACTCGAGAAATCTCGCAATACTTATATTGTCAGACTGTATGAACAAACACGCAAGTCCTCTAATAAATTGCTGAAGTATAATCAATTGTGCAACCATGGCATAATGTTGAACAGCCGACCAGAAAATTTGCAGTAACGAAGCAAGGCGACAAACCTTTCTGACAGAGTATGAACACACTGTGCATAAACCAATATCCTATACTAACCGTTTTCAACAGTTACTTTGTTCATGGATATCCAATACTTAACATATCCCAAATTGATGGGGAACCATTTCTATCATATAAAACAAGCAACATATTCACATGTCAAAAAACTCTCTGTCTTTGCATCAAAGGAACCCTGCAACATTAAACCAATACATTTACCAGTCTCAAAATGCTCAGCAAAATCACAAAAAGAGTTCATTTGTTCATAGACTAAATTGTTCCTAGAAGTGAATACACTGCTGCATGCAAAACTTGTTGCCACAATTTGTCTTCACCAAAGAATTATGATGAAAGATGGTTAAAAGAAGAAACTAACAAAAATCAAACACAGGAAACATAGACATTAAGATTCGAAGCAATGATTTCATTCTCAAACCCAAAATGAATTATAGCAGTCAAAGATTTCACTCGCATATAACTATTAATTTCAACTTTATCACCAACTAAACATTTTTTCCCCTTTTGGACAAAAGGATTTTAAACTAGGAAAACTCCATTTTACAGTATCATGTAGCGACTCAATTTCAGCAAAGTATGCGGTCAGAAAGAAGCTTAAAATCCTTAAAATATCACCTGATCTTGGGGGGACTCACTGTCCCTGTCCACCATAGCTGAAGCAGCAGAGGCGGTAGACTTCACGGTGGATGCCATGCTCGAGGCTCCTGAGGAAACAATCCTCCAGTAGCTGGAAAGAGACTTAATTGATGTCGGAATGATCCCATTATTGCCCCGACCAGACTGTGGCACCCCGCCAGCACCAGAACCGCCACTTTTCTGGCTATCATTCCTCATCCCCAAAGCCCAACAAAGCTAAAAATCAACAAGTTAAAACACACACACACACACACACACACACACACTCACATCATTTCAGCCCTTTCAACTCTCAAAACGATAATGATCATAACCTCAGCAAAATCACGCTTTATAAGAATATAACAAATAACCCTAAAAATTATTAAAGTTTTCAGCGTGTCTCCACTTCAGCTTACAAGTCACAACTCCAAGACCGTCCAAAAACCATGCAAATAGCAACAAAAAAAAACGGTTCAATTGCACAGCCCCTGTCGTCCAGTTCTTTCCCCTTTTGCCCCTCTTACTTTTCCATCAACCGGACCAAAAGACAAACCGAAAAATATATATTTAAAACCAGCAGTTCTATAGTTTCTGATTACAAATTTGATTAATACAAAGCAACGTATTCTTCAAAAAACCATTTTTGTTGTATGTATTTTTTAGTTGTATACAAAACACAACCCTAACTTGAAACAAACGTTACAAATAAATTGAAAGAATTTATACAAGGATTGAAGAATCATACAAAGATTATATCCAAATTGAATCGAGAAACTTGAAAGCTTTTAAAACGAATTAAATTGTTAGGGTTTCGAATATTTCGATGATTCGAGATTGATTGATGAGTGGAGAAAATAAATTGCGTATGCGTATATATATACTGTATTGTAATGTAGAGAGTTTTAGAGAGAGAAGGGGGAAGATTGAGCGATTGGATAATGTCACATGATGCAGAAAGGTAAAGACATGAAAACTCTCTGTTTCACGTCTCTCTCTATATTTTTAGCCTCAGTTTGTAAATCTTAAACATAAAGATGCACTTCTCTTGGTACACGTGTCGTAACCTCTCATAGTCAATCATAACTACGTCGTTTCAAAGGATTTTCCAATTCTTTTATACTTCGTCTCCATGGCGGCACTAAAAAGTGTAAGAAGAAAATGTACACCAAGCAAAAGAATTGTTAGACTACTTGCTCGTAGCTGACTTGACAGGATCTTGTCGTCCTCCTCTCCAAATCCTAGCTTTTTCAGTTGGAGCTTTTCCTCCGAATGCATTCTGTTCCGCGCTAATCTCTTCTCCGATGATGGTATCGATCCTAAAATCACAGAATTTGTCGAACATGTTCATGCACTTCTATCAATATGACTATATGTACATCATTTATTATCCGCTCAATTTCTTTTTTTTTCTGTGTAGCTGAGTGAGCCGTGAAATAATGTGATTTTGGCACTTAATATGTTTTATTAGGTTTTTTGGAGATTTTTTTTTTCGTTTTGATTTTCTTGAGTACCTGGCATTTCCTTTAGAATACATAGGCGGTTTGGAGCGTTTGAAGGTGATATTGTAGAATCTTGGTGCTACATAGCAATCTTTTACTCGAATGGTAACTTTAAATTGTGAATTTTTCCATAACACGGAGAGATTCAGATTTTTGTTATAAATTTGTTTGTTATAATTGTGATTTTTTTTAAAAAAAAAAATTTGTTTGAAGCCTATGCATATATCTAACTGATAAAGCTTTTGATTTTTTAGCTTTTGGTCTTTATTAAATTCTCAAACATCGAGTAGGAGAAGAAACGAATTGGGCGAAAATCGACTAAATTTCTCTCAA
>CAIGRQ010306141.1:0-12938 GCA_903798375.1 Fraxinus sp. D2006-0159
CCATTTGCAAAACACCAACAATCACTTCAAAATTCAGGTTAAACAAGTGTGAAACAGGTGTAGAGGCGTGTGACCTTATGTATATGGAGGAGAATAATTTGAATAAAAGAAAAAGTAAAAGCTCCTTTTCTGATTTTTCCATATTCAAATATTATCCCATGTTCTATGCACATATGTCAATGTCTTGTACTCTTATAATTGAATTTTGAAAAATGCTGAATGTACAGAAATTTTGTAAAGGTTGCTACTAGGATTATCCTTAAAACACCTACATGTTTTTTTTTTTTTTTTAATTTCAAACAAAATATTCTATTTAGTATACAAAATAATCAAATCCTGCACATGAGATGCTTTATCATCATATGAAATTAATTTTGTTATGTTAACTTTCTGATTCCCAGCGGTTATTACACTACCGATTTTAGTAGAGTGGTGCAAAAATACAATGAAATTTTGATATTTTTTATAATTTCATTGTATAATGCAGTTACAGAGTAATTTTAATTATCAAAGTAGCATACTTCACATTATTATAATTTGAGTGAAAAAATATACGTTGATATAATTTTGATTCAAATATCATTCTTTAGAGACAATTATTGAGACACTCTTTAAAGAACTATAATTATTAGCGAGACGACCCCAATTTAAATATCATAGGAAAACCTCTTGACATTTGTTTTGCAAGATCAATTCTTCTTATTGTTGTCTTTTAAAGCTCTTTTAAGTTCAAGAGACCTATTTTTGCCCGAAAGCATTTTGAAATAATATTTTGATGAAGAATACGTGGTTAAAAAATAAGAATTTTTTTTGGGTTTGCGTTTAATATTATTTCATTGAAAAATATGTAGTGAAAAATAAGAAAGAAAAAGGTATTTTGAAAATAGTGGAAATCAAACAAGGGATTAATTTCATTTAATTCTATGTTGTTTTAAGAAGAAGTTCATGTGTAAATGCAATAGCAACGAACCAAAATTTACTTAATAATTAATTAAAGTGTATAAAAAAGTAACATAATTTTTTTTTGTACTTGATGTGAAAATGCATTATCCTCTGGCATCATCATTTGAAAAGGGATAAATTCCAATATGCAACAACACAATCATTTTCCATTTTAAGAAAAAGCCAATATGATTTGCCTTTTTTCTTTATTTGATGTAATTAAAATGGACGATTCTAAAACAAGAAGCAATATACTTTTTGAATCCACTAAACTTATAAAAATTGTGCACCCTCACTAGAAGAGTATGATTATGTTTGATGCAAACTATTGTTCTATGATATTCAAGTTATTTATCTTGTCAAACATGTTATATGTGACTCTCGCACACTTAAGAGGCGACGATCAAAGCTTTGTTGTTGCTATATGAGACATTGAGATTACTATTATATTATCTAATGTATAAAATGCAATATAATTTTATTGGACAATGTGCAGTATCGTACTACCAATAGAAAATTTACTTTTAATGTCAAAAGTTTGTCGTTAAATCAAATTAATGACCAAAACAAGTTGGTAGACCGTTCGTCATAAAAAAAAAACGTCATTGATTGTATTTAAGAATAAAAAATATGTTTGTAGTTGAATATTTACATTCAACAACGAAAATTCTGCCCTAGATATTCTATAAATTTTGTTGTTAATTTACTTTTTGACAACAAAAATGTTGTTACTGATGTTTATATAGTAACAAATTTTTTGTTGTTAAAATCCTCATCGACAACAAAAACATTATAATAAAGTTGTCATTAAAAATATATAATTAACGACAAAATCCTCTCATGATTAAAATGCTCATTCCGTCCCATTTATATAAACTGATTTTGTTTTTTTCATACGAATTAAGAAATTTTATTTAATGTTATTAAAAAAAAAATTGGTCAAAACTTTCCTAATTCACCCTTATTTAATTATTAATAACTAGTAGTAAATTGTTGTTGGAAGTAGTAAAAAAATTGAACAATTTGATTTTCAAGAAGTATCTTTACAATTGTACAATTTTAAGACAATCGTGCTACTTATACAATTCACCCTTGGCAACATTACATTCAATCATTCAAAAACTATTTTTTAAATCAATGATTTAAAATTTGACAACGCTAATGTTGTCACCACAATTGTCAACAACACTTGTATAAATAGGTTAATTCATTTCCATGAACAAAACAAAACATTCTCGGTAAAGAAACAAGACTGTATAATTGGGACAAAAATAAAGTCAATATATATAAATGGGACGGAGGAGTATGTATTTTGTCTTATAATTTCATTTCTTTAGTTGCTATCCGTACGCACTTTGTTGTCAAAGACATATTTACGATTAAAACTCCATTCTCTTGACGTAAAATGTATCTTATTGATTAGTCAAATTGATACATTCATGCTTGATTATTTATTTAAAATGACCTTTTAAATCAAAAATGTAGAAAAATAGCATAGGCAAACACAGCATAGGCCTATCCGAAGTGTTAAATTTCCTCATTATTTTTTCCTGTGAGATTTCATTAGGGTGGAACTCCAATTATGAAAAAAAAAAAAGTAACGGCGAAAGATCAAATTCGAGATGATAATTCTTACGATAAGACATGTGGTGGGAAATGCATTATCCTTTAGCATAATCATTTGAAAAGGGAGAAATTCCAATAAGTAACAACATCATCATTTTCCATTTAAAGAGAAAGCCAATAAGATTTGCCTTTTTCTTTGTATGATGTAATTAAAATGGACGATTCTAAAACAAGAAGCAATATACCTTTTGGATCCACCATACTTTAACAATTGTTTCCATTTTTATTTTATGAAAATTGCCACACTCCTATAAAAGTATGAATATGTTTACCAAATTTTTTATTATTTTTATACATTACTGTATTTAATACTGTATAATTTATTTTATTAAACACGTCATATGTGATTATTAAAGTGGCTCTTACACGTTTAAGAAGTGGCGACTATCGTGTTTTATGTAGAACAGAGATATATTCGTAGTTTCATACTTTTAAATATATGTATTACGTTTTCATTTGAATGTTGGACTACCTCATATGAAAATTGCCACACTCCCGTTTCACTCACCACCGACGATTGGTCATATGAAGAAGTTTACATTTTTTTTTTCTCTAATGAAAGAAAAGGGAAATCTTATGCTTTATTCAATTTTTGTGAAAGTTCAGTGCAAATTATTCACCCAAAGGTTGGAAGAGACGACTCTTCACTGTTAAACAAGGCGCCAAAATGGGAATAATATACCGTCCTCGTTTGGTAGATTTTAATTTAAGTCATAATGAATAATTAATTGAGTCACATATTTAATGGGAATTGGGAGACGCAACTTTTTAACTATATATTTTATCAACTTTTATCAGAATCTACCAATAATTTGATTTTGAGCCCCACAAAATAGGGACGCGATATATATAAAGATTCGTAGAACAAAATTGAACGTTAGGTATCTGGAAAAGTTTAAAGAACACCGTCAAGTTCACATAGCTATTATCCATGAATTTGATTAATTTGCCTTGAAAAGACTGGAATTTTATGCGTGTATAATAATATGTTATGTTGTTTCTGGTTTAATATTGGTCGATTTTCAGGCTTCTCTCTCAGATGAAGAATTCCAAGCCCATATTTGGAATGAAAAAAAAAAAAAAGCATTCAACAAGCTGCCTAAGTGGATGAAACTCCATTAACCTGCACTGATAATTTTATGTTTTGAACCACATTATTTTGGAAGAATATATTCTGAAATAGTAGATTGATGGAGAATGTGCGCTTTAAAAAGAAGGAAAAATTATTGATGTGATGAAAAATATTATTTTATTGAAGAATGTGTGATTGAAAATGAGTATAAGAATAAGAACGAAAATTTTAGAGTGCGTTTGAACCACATTATTTTGGAAGAATGTATTCTGAAACAATGGATTGATGGAGAATGTGTGATTGAAAAAGAAGAAGAAGTTATTGATGTGATGGAAAATATTATTTTATTGAAAAATTTATGATTAAAAAATGAGTAGAAGAATGAAAATGAAAATTTTAATATTTACCAAACATGGACTTAATGTATACCAAACAGAGACTTAATCATGAAAAGAAGCATTCTACAAAATGATTTTTAAAATTTTATCTAGATCGTTAGATTATTTTCATCAAGGATCAAGACCCTTCGTCAAATATATTAATACGCGAAACACTTCCAAATTTTTTATATATATCTATCTCCTTTTCATTTAAAAGGTAAGCTGTCCTACTCATTTTTCCTTCTTCATTGGAGGTAATTACATTAAAATTATTTCCACCTTTATAATCCAACAAGAACCCAAAACACAAATCAATTGTCCTAGTGACTAAATACTACTACTACTACACAATTATCTAACAAGGTTTATGAATATAATAAACAATTGTTCCATTCATCCTCTATCTCTTCTTCGAGTAATAAATTGGTCATTATTAACTTTAAAAAAATGAGTTAGTCCGCTTTCAAGTTTTTATAATAGTTGCACAATGAGTCTCTAATGACAAAAATATCAAAATATATGTCAAACTATCATGTGAAACAGATATATCTTTTAATTTCTCAACTTAATATGGTGCCAAAAAGTTTGAAGTGAAGTGTGTGTCGATAATGACCATATTGTGATAACAAAGTTTGAAAAGTTTTTGTCGGTAAGGATTCAATTTGTAGCTAAGTTGAAAGGTTGGAAATTAAGTTGTTCTTATTAACTTATTATTAGGGTGTGTTTGAACCACATTATTTTGGAAGAATGTATTTTGGAATGGTAGATTAATGAAGAATGTGTAGTAGAAAAAGAAGAAAAAGTTATTGATGTGATATAAAATATTATCTCATTGAAGATGTGTAGTTAAAAATGATTAAAAAGATGAAAATGAAAATTTTAATGTAACTCAAACACAGCTTAGTGTCAATCTATTCATATAAAATGAAGTATAAATGAATAATAAATGAGCATCTATTTATCAAATTTATAAATCATTTGCAAAGAAGAATGGTAAGAAGATGAATAATAAATTCCATACATTGTGTAAATAATACATGAATAATATTATAAATATGTAATTAAAATTAATGTTTGATTTATAAATTAGCGATCAAGCGATCGTAAATGCTACACAACAATGAGTAAATAGCACAGAACATCACTACATTTCAATGTCATTGTGCAAAATATCTTTACCTTTTCATTTTTTGACATTTTCATATCTACATTCCACATTTCATTACGCAAAAGGTCACTTTCAATCATTTTTTCAATAATATGACGATTTTACTCTCATATTCAAATAAAACAAAAAGAAAAAGATGAATAACCAACTGCAACTATAGTCCTTAAGTTTTTAAAAAATTACAAAGAAATCATAAATTCTTCACCACCACTTTTACAACCTACTAAACTGCCACTTAGTGGTGGTGGAGTCTAGCGAGTGTGGTGGCTAGAAGGTAGTGCTATGTGGATCTATAGGTGGCGGCTTGGTGGGATTGTGAAAATGGTGGTGAAGAATTTAGGACTTATATGTAATATTTTAAAAAAATTAGAGCTGTGATTGCAATTTGTTTTTTATTTTTTATTTTCTTTTTGTTTCATTTGAATATGAGGGTAAACTCATCATTTTATTGAAAAAATGATTGATAATGATCTTTTGCACAATAAAATGTGGGAGATAGGAATGAAAATATCAAAAATAAAAGGTAAGGACGTTTCGCACGTTGACATTGGAAAGCATCGACGTTTCGTGCCATTTACCCCCACCAAAATTTACCACTATGAGATTCTAACAGTGCTTCAATTTAATAGTGGGCTCCACACATTAGACTAGAAAAGGGCATTAATTGGTCTTGATAAAGTTGTCACATCCATAGGTTAATGCTACTGCTACCTAGTCCTTTCTTATTATGTCATAAAGCACTATATTCATGGACCAAAATGGTCCCAATAATTGACACATTTTTGTTCTACAATAATTGTTGACCTCTAATTAGGTGACCGGCCTATAAATGTACTTTTAATTCATGGAGTCATTTTCTAAATATAAACAAGGAACGTTTATTTGTTCATAATTGCAAGATTAAAAAACAGATCAATGTAAGCCCCCGTTTGGTGCACATTATTTAAAAAAGAGTACATTTTTTTATGTGATGTGAAATATGTGGTTGAAAAAGAAAGAAAAATTATTGATGTGATGAGAAATATTATTTTATTAAAAAATGTGTGGTTGGAAATGAATAAAAGAATCAGAATGAAAATGAAAAAAAATAATGTAACTCGAACATGGGCTAAAAGTGACAAGTGACAAGTGACAAGTGGACGGGCAAAGTTGAAAGAAGTTCTAGACAAGCATGGTTATTATTGATTTAACTATGGAATTCAATTAAAAATTCAAAATTATTGTGCAAAGCCACGTTTTCATTGAGTTTAAAAGTTTCTTTGGTCAGCATTAACGGGTAAATTATTGTTCGATCGATGATGAAAAATAAATAAAAATTATAATAATGAGTAAATTGATCGATTCAGGTTGAATCTATCAATCCCTGGTTGTTTCACGAGTTTAAAATATATATATATTTTTTTTTATTTTATTTTTTTTTTTTTGCATAAAATTTAATTAAATTTTGAACTAATTCTACTTTTTAAGGTCGAGAAGGCCAACCCAATTTTATTTTTTTTTTTTCTAAATATTGATTGTTGTAAAAGATTTTTCATAGTAATTTTCATTCGTAGTTCATCATTTGTAGCGGAAATTTTTTTATAATGGTTTCAACTCTAACAAATAAATTTGTAATTTACAATAGTTGTAGCTATTATGAAAGAGTTTATTTGTTTGCACTATTACATAATTCTTATGAACTGAAATGGATTGAGCTTTCAATATATTATTATTATTATTATTATTATTATTGAGATGCAAAGCAATTTCATTTTGTAGAGATACTTCACTGAGTAAATTTTGTTTGGGGTCATTAAAAATTCTGAAATTTTTATTTGGGTTATTACTTTTCAATTTATCCTAATTAAGTCACTAAACTTGCATTTAATTTCAAATTTAGTTACTAACTTTAATTTAGTTTCAAACTAAACCACCATGTCATTTGTCATCTCCCAATTTGATGAAAGTTGAGTAATTGGTAGCCATACCTTAATCGATGTTTGACCTGCTAATTTACCATTATATCATTACGTCATTAGCCACGTCAGATAACTGTTATAATTTAAAAAAAAAACATCTTTAATCTGAAAACATTGACTTAACCTTCATTTTATCACTTTTTTTAAAGTATCGCATAGTGATTATGTAGAAGATCAGACGCCAACCAAGTATTTTCGGGGTGGGGTGATTAAGAGAGAGAACGACGGAAGTAGTCAACCAAAAAGAGAGTTATGATACAAAATTGAAGTGCAGTGACCAAAATGGTGTAAATTAAAATTTAATGACCTGATTAAATTTTTGTTAAAGTTCAGTCATCACAGATGAAATTTACCCACCTCTTTTTAACGGTCATTATTTTAAATTTCTTTAATTCTCATACTCATTTTCAATCACGTATTTACTCTAAAATATTTTACTTGTAAATTAAAAAAAATTCTTTATTTCTTAATCACACATTTTTCAAAAATCACCGTTGAAAAATCCATTTTCTCCCATCAAACATGGTGTATATTTTGGTTTTATTAATGTGATGTGAGCTGTACCGCTCACCACCATAGCCCACGGACTCGATTTAAACGGTGGATTACTTTCCATTATTTCAATTTTGTCTGATTATCCCTCAAACTTTGGAAACTCGTTCCCCCAACATCACAATTAAATTTTGAATACATACACATATGGCATTCAATGATTTAATTATGTTATTTCATACTTTAATAATCTATAATACATTAATTTTTTTTTTGAACGATTCTAACCCTACTATAATTCGATTATTTCAATAATACTTTACTTTTTATTTTTTAACATTAATTTAATTTATTTAACCATTTAATTATTATTAATGCACATGTACATTTGACAGATTTATTTCATATGTGTGCTTTCATTAACGTATGAATTCTCTTTTAATTCTAAATTAATTAACATTCATAGATATTTAATTTTTACTTTTACAGCACATATAAAGCATTTCATATTTTCGTGCAATCCACGTTCAATATTGACTAGTTTTCATAAATGATTAATAGCAGAAAATCCCTAAAAACATATTCATTTGCGATATACCCCTATCTATTGAAAATCGTAGAAAAACCCGTCTATTTGAAATCTTTTGGGCAAAAAACTCTTCCTATCGTAAAATTTGTCGTTAAAAACAGTAAACGTGTCAAAATTAAAAAGTAATAATTGCAATTTTAATATACAAACATTTTTTTTTTACAAATTATACCCATTTTTTTTATGTACCACCCACAATCTCAAACTTATAAAATTTTATTTTCCATCGCATCCCACTTTATCTTCTTTCCCAAAACTTTATTATTTTATTTATTTAATCCCTTCCAAAACTATCACTAAGCCCCTGTTTGGACCATATTAAAATTTTCATTCTCAATAAAATAATATTTTTCCATCACATCAATAATTTTTCTTTCTTTTAGAACCACACATTTTCTATCAATCTATTATTCTAAAATACATTCTTTCAAAATAATGTCGTTCAAACACTCCATAAATCTCTCGCCCCAAATTCCTCATTTCTCTTCTCACTCAAACTTATCATGATTCACACTCAAGCCACTTTGTAAGTTACTTTACGGTCATAAATGTATCCTACAAAAGTAAATACATGCACTTGACCAATACTAAGCCATAAAACTCATTTCTGAAGTTCCAAAAATGAAAACAAAAGGTTTCTACATATTATACGAAGTGGAATCGACTACAAAATACCTAACCCAAGTCAATTAATACTTGTACACACACAGACATATGTATGTACAAACAGACAACCTTTGTTGCTGGTCTTATCTTATGGCTGGGTTTTGTATTGGTTAAGCCTAACCACTTTTCTTATTTTATTGCAGAGCTTTACTGTTTCTGCAGTATAGTTACAGCTACAGTTGCTTGGCCTTTCCCTGCTATCATTTGTATTGGTATAATCCTCTCAACCTTAGGTGCAGCTCTTCAAAGCCTGACGGCTGTATGCGTGCGAACAAGGAAGAAGTATGAATCCATCATGGGAATGAGAGGGTCTTGGAATGGATTAAATAAAATAATAAAATTTTGGGGAAGAAGATGAAGTGAGGTAGGGGTGGAAAATAAAGTTTTAAAGGTTTTGAGATTATGGGTGGTACATAATTTTTTAATAAAATTTTTTGCATAATTTGTAAAGAATAAAAAGTTTGTATACTAAAATTGAAATAATTACTTTTAAATTTTGACATTTTTATTTTTTATTTTTAACGATAAATTTGACGGTATGGGATTTCTCGCACAAAATGTTTCAAATATAGGGATTTTCTACAATTTTCAATAAATATAAGAATATATTTCAGATGAAAACGTTTTTAGAGGAATTTTCTACAATTAATCCTTTCCATAAAAGTAAGCTAGTAAATATGTGATAAAATAATAGTATCTTATTGGAAAAAATAAATGTAAGCGTTGAACGGGGTGTATATATCTAATCAAATGTCAATTATACGTTGCTTTCGATAATTGACATTATGTAGTGTCACAAAACTATTTGTTCGTACAGCAATAAATTAGGAAAAGCATAGTGACAACGCACATGATCGGCCAACATTGACAACGCAAATGATTGACCAATTGAGTTATCATGATTTCGTCGTGAAAGACGAGTTACCATGCACATCACCCGCTTATTCCATCGAGAAACTAACTCGGACTACAACTAATTATAACCATACAAACGATGACTACTCAGTATTGACGAATTGTCTTACCCCTTGTTTGGTTTAATTAATATCTTGTATAAAGTCAACAATGAATTTTAATTATATATTTCATAATTTCTTCTAATCGCATATTCTATGGACTTTTATTAAAATCTACAAAAAAAAAAAAAAAAAAATCCGATTTTTAACTATGTCAAACAGCCACTTACGTTGAAATTTATTTTGCTATTATATAAAGTACAAACTAATTGATAAAAATAAAATTGGCATACAACAATTTTATTATACTAACTTTGAACAATTAAAAAATAGTGAAAGTATTATAAGAAATTTATGTCATTGGCAAGGAAAAAAAGGAAGAGAAAACCAATCAAAATATAAAGAAAAAGTGAGACAAATTATTGAAAAACCAGAAAATGATGGTCTGATGTAGACACAAAATCCAACGGTTTAGATTCACTCTATCCCCCTCTAAATTCTGCTAATCTCCACTTCCTAATCCTCCGTTCCTCCATTATCACCACCACACACACCCCACCCCTACCTCCACACACCCCCTTTTTTCACACACACATAAACGCAAATTTACACACACTTGCCCAGGGAATAATGTTGGGCAAGCGTGAACGGCCTCCGTTTAGGAGAACAACAAGCACGTCAGTAATAAATGCTGCCGCCGGTGAAACTCCGCCGCCGTTTGAGCCTCTAAATCCCATGATCGGCGGTATTGGATTCGGAGATGTAATTGTGGGTCCAAGTGGATATGATGAAGGGTCAATGGCCATGATGCCTCAGGGAATCTATATGACGGCTGGTTCTGGTGATTCCGCCGCCGTGGAGATGGCTGATTTCTTGAAAACCTGCGGCCTCTGCAACCGCAGTCTGCCACCGGGCCGTGATATCTACATGTATAGGTACCGCCGTATCAGAACTCTCTTTCTCAATCAAATGACATGACATGGTATAAAATCATCCTCGTAACGGATTAAGACACGAAATTTTTTATTTTGGACATCTCTTTTGCCACCTCGAGGTAATCGTTAATTTTTAAACAGAAGGAGATGGTGTGCATATTAAAAAATGATGCGAAAAGTCGTTAATCGTTAAATATTTAAATCTCGATAAGAGTTTGGAAACAACGTTGAAAGTATAGTGACCACTTAAATTTTTACAGGGGTGATGCAGCATTTTGTAGCCTAGAATGCCGAGAACAACAAATAAAACAAGACGAAAAGAAAGAGCGACGCGCCATGGCAAAGAAGGTTGAAACTCATCACAACCACCCTAAGGTGGCGGCAGCCGCTGCCTCAGACACCTCCAGCAAGAGTGAGACGGTGGCGGCAGCTTAAGGATTGAAATTATGCTCATAATCATCAATTAATGGCCAAATATTCACTAAATAATAGTGTGTATTAGATTCGTTAATGTTTGATGACAAGTTTAGTAAGAAAGAATGGATGGTACTGAACAATATTGCTGAAGATTATTTGCACATTGTGTGGTGTAGTCCATTCATGTTCTATTTCTATTAGGAGGGTCGATAGTTTATGCAACTACGAAAATGATAGCGAGTACGAACGTGTGATACTCGATTATCTATCTACGATTATGTCATTAGACATTCAGTTTCCAATGTTATTTCAAGATAGAAGGTAATCATCATATATTCAAATTTGGATGCTATTTCAAGATGAAAGTTATATTTGTTGTGGTTGTTTTGAATGATAAAAGAGTGTTAATGTAATAAAAACAACTATGAGTGGATTCATTGGCAGGGCAATGTATACTTTTCAATTTTGTTTATATAGTAGAGTAATATAGTATTTGCAATAGAAAAATTCTGCATAGACATGTAAAGTGAGTGATAGACGATGGTGGAGATATATGAGAATCCTTATTTCTTTATTTTTGGTTTGATGTCCGGAGGTTCGGATCAATTTTTTGGTGGGAGCTTGGAAAGCTTTAATCATGATTGAAGTCTGACCAAAATTAAGAGCATGTTTGGTAGAGATTAAAATCGGATTAAAATTGAAAAACTAGTCGTTATTGTTGACTTTTATTAGACGGGTGAGACTTAATAACGATCATATTTTCAATTTTAATTGTTATCAAATAGGCTCTAAGTCATGTATCTACAATCTGAATTACCCATCATCATCACTATCACCACCAACTGCGAAACCCTAGCTCATCCTAACGAACACTACCACGCTAAGAATCAAGCCTCCACACCACCACCATAAAATTAAATCGCCCTCTACTACCATATATCCTACCACTGGCAACCACTATCATCACCATTCCCTCCACCAGCAACACAAACATCATCACCCATTTCACCATAACGTCCGTTGTATTAATTTCTTATTATTATTGTTAAACTTATTTTTACGTTTATAACAATATATAATATAGTCAAATTTTTTTTTTTAAAAAAAAAAATTATGTATTCACTACAATTATTTTAAAATGAAAAAAATAAAATATGTATTAAATCTAAAATTCATGAAATTATAAAATAAAAGCATAGTTATATAATAGAAAAATAATTAAAAAATTTAAATTACTTTTAATGCATCCTACTCAATTTGGTTCTATCAATTTATTTTTGAAATATCAATAAAAGTTGGATAAAAAGGAATTAATATAACTAAATATGGTTAAATTGGTATTTTAATCATAGATAATTATATAAGCTAAAGCACAATTTGAAAAGGTACTCTTTTCTGTTTCTTATTGTCTGTGAGATAATTAAAAGCTAAAACATGTTTCCAAAAATGTTCAACTCTTCAATTTGTGAGTCCATGTGGCAATTTTCAACTGGTTTATTTGTTGTTACCCGGATTGTGCTTTCTCTCATGATTGTGGACCATTAATCAGATCTAAGGGCTGTTATATTTTGTGAGCCTTATTTCACGTGAGGTTTGGACTCTTGGTATTTTTTTTTTTTTGAGTTCAGGGGATCAGAAAAAAAATGAAAAAGCTCTCGTTTTCACTCTCTTGTGTGATTCTTTTTTTTTTTCCCCATAGATTGAGTGGCTGATCTTGAATAGTTCTGTGAATCTTTC
>CAIGRQ010306185.1:0-13276 GCA_903798375.1 Fraxinus sp. D2006-0159
TTTCAGATACTGTTGAAAAGCCCACAATGTCATCTTCAATTACCACCAAAAATCTCTCCAAAAATCCAAATGATTCAGTCGGAATAAACCCACGAAATCAGCTACCCAAATTGGGCAAATTTTCGGACTTTTTTGGTAGCTGACTTCGTGGGTTTATTCTGGTCGAATCCCTTAGAATTATGGAGAGATTTTTGGTAATAATTGAAGATGACATTGTGGGCTTTCCAACGGTATTCGAAATTTGCTGTTTTGGTGGTCGGAAATTGCCGAAAAAATGCAGTAAACTCGTCCAAAAAATCTGAAAATCTGGCAGATTTTCACAATTTTCTGTTGTCGACTTCGTGGGTTTATTCCAACCAAATCACTTGGAGTTTTGGGGAGATTTTTGGTGGTAATTGAAGAGGACATCGTGGACTTTCGAACGGTATCCGAAATCGGCGATTTTGGTGGTCGGAAATTGCCCAAAAAATCTGAAAATTCAGTGACCGTTTGAAAAAAGAAATTTCAAATTTCAGTGACCATTTCTGAAATTTTGAAATTTCAGTGACCGTTTTGAAATTTTCAGGTAACTTCAGTGACCATTTGTGAAATTAACCCATAAAATAATTCACAAAATTATTTGAACATAAACTAAAAGTAATTTCTTAAATTTTATCAAAAGCTTTTTAACTTTTCAAGGTCTTCCAAACGAGTCTTACTTTCTACTACAGGTGATGTCTTTATTTTCAACAAAAAGAAAAAAAAAATATGTCGGTTCCGTATAAAATTCATTTAATACATAAGTGCATGCATCTTCTAGAATTTGGCGAATACGACCTTCATCTGACGTTTTAATTTAATTTGGATAAATCAGAGTGCTCAAATACACATTGGGCGGCATTGAAGAGCTCGAGCCAACATATCCATCTTTCCAGAAATTGTGGAAACAATATGCTTTGTGCACGACGATATACTTGAAAATCAAAGGAGGCGACAATTCACCAGCTATATAAATGAAGGGAATGTGACACCTCTTCATTAAAGTCGATAACAAAATTAGTTAAATCTCGAAAAGGCAATGTAATCGATAACATGTTTTACATCCAAACTCGGATTTGACAATTCACTAACTACATAAATTACTTTTCATTAGTTATCTGTATTCAATATTTGTCCTCCCAAAATAAACGCAAGAAAAAGCAAATGTATACTTATGAAGATAACCCGATTATGTTTGACCCCCCATTTTTTAAAAAAACTCATTTTCAATCATACATTCTTCTATAAAATAATTTTATACGGAACTCGAAAATTTTTCTTTAATTTTCAACCATACATTCTTGGAAAAAAAAAATGGTATTTCATAATACATTTTCCTAGAGGGTTCTAGAGATGTCAATGGGCCAAGCCGAGTCGGCTCGGCCCATACTCGGGCGAGCTCGACTCGCCGGCCACGGCTCGTTGGCCTTGGACAAGCTGGCCGAGCTTCGACTCGTCGGCTCGCCAAATTTTTTTTTTTAAAAATAATAAGCCTTTAAAGAGGGAAAAAAAAATTTCGACGAGCCAACGAGCCGGCTCGTGGCTCGCCAAAAATGAGCCGAGCAGGCTCGGCTCGCCTAAAGAGCCGGCCATTCAGCTCGGGCTCGAGCTCGGGTTCACCTTTTTTCAAGAGCTCGTCTAAAACGAGCCGAGCAAACAAGCCGGCTCAGCTCATTTGCCCTCACTAGAGGTTCAAACGAAGGCGAAACAATACAAAGTTACAAACCGCTTCTCCTCCCTGGTTAGTACAAAAGGACAAATTCTTCCTTTCACTTCCAACCAGCTCATTTCATTCAGTGATCAAGCACACTTTCGTCCTTTCACTGTCGTTGCCTTTTACTATCATCATACAATGAACTCGGGAAAATTTCACTTAAGGTCACTCGACTTTGATTTTATTTTAATTTCATAGCTCGATTTATATTTTATTTAATTTTCATCACTTTATCTTATATTCGTATTCCAATTTGACCATATGTTTGAAACAATTATCATATGGGTTAGTTATGGTGATGATAACTGAAGTTTTGAATAATTAAGCATACCAATAATCATTGAGGTTATTTTTCGATAATAATCACTCAAAATTTTTAATATTACACTAATCACTCGATCAAAAAAATTAACGATAAATCCTATGTGACACCGTCATCAAATGACATTATCAATTTTGCTTTAACAATGAAATTCTTTTTTAAAGAAAAAGATCATGTGTTTACTATGCTCATGTTTGGTTTCACTAAAAATCATATTTTTAATATATTTTGATAAAAGTTATGAGTCTCATGAAATATGTGATGAAAATTAATTGTCTACTTTGATTTTGATTTTTATAACTTTTTAGTTAAATTAAACGGGGATTATATAATTAAAGTTTGAAAATCAAACTAAGATTAAAGTTGTATTACGCTTTGTCATCTGGACATGAATTCTCAATTCTTACTTGGCAACAATTTGACAATTAAAAATTTCATGTAGGATTAATTTTTTTGATCGAGTGATCATCAGTGTAATATTTAAAAACTTCAGTGAATATTACAGACTTTAATGAACATGGATGTAATCCCTCAAAACTTAAGTGACCATTGACTTTATTAAGTCTATCTACATGCCAATTGTCAATAAGAAAATAATTAAAGTAGAATTGATATTTTTCAACACCAAACATAAGTATGTTGTCAAAATTATAAGTTTGGTCATAAATTTTGTTAATTAGATATAGAAGATTGTCGACTATTACGTAGGATGTCAAAATAGGTGAATCGATTCAAATCGATAAATTTACAATCAGGTCTTGTTCATTTTTATCTTGGATTTGAGCTTGTTCATTTAAAATTATAATTTAGACTAGATCGGGCTTTCGCAGCTCGTAATTTTGTTTTCATTCTATGAAGATTTTAATGAGATAAAAATAAGTCACAAGTGAAAAGGACTGAAAAAAATAAAAAACACGTCAAATTTTAGAAATAGTCCTTCCATAAGCAATTAAAAGAGTGTTCAAAATAGCATTTGACTTTTTTTTTTAACACAATCATGCATACCAAGTCACCAATTATAGGTCATCAGATTAGACAATCAAGCACGATATAGTGTGAACTGGCTGGAATTCGATTTTTTAACAAGGTGGATCATATTAAAATCAATTAGACATAATGGTTAAATTGAAATAAAAATTTGAACTATACGATCAGAATGATATAAAGTAAAGTTAGATGACTAACGTGAAAAAAAAAACCCTGTAAGCTGAGTGACCTTTAATTAAATTACCCAAATGCACCCTCAAATTCAGGAATGGCTTGCAGAGTTGGCAATGTCGTCTTCTGTTTGCCTATATATATATATACACTCAACTCTCTCTCTCTCTAAATTATTATTATTATTATTATTTTGTCATTTAAGAAGCTGAAATTCCCTAGCTATTTAGCGTCTCTCAGAGTTCTTCATTCTTCTGAGTGTGTGTGGTGTGTGTGAGAGAAAGGGAGTTTGCATTTGTATGACAAAACGATGCCGTTGGTCAGAGTGGAAGTAAGGAATGAATACGGACTCGGAGCACCGGAGATGCACGAAAATGTGAACAATGAGGATCCGAAGGCGGTGCTGGATGGAGTTGCTGTTGCCGGCCTCGTCGGAATCTTACGTCAGCTCGGCGATCTCGCTGAGTACTTTTTTTTCCCTAATATCTGAAGTTCTTTTTGTTGCTTTTTCGTGTTGTTTAGTGGGGTTTTTTTTTTTTAAATTTGGAAAATCCGTTGTTTTAACTACTACTGCTTCTGTATAATTTCCTTTTCAATTTTCGAACGTACGTTGTTTCTGCTGAAGTCTGTTAAAATTGATTATTGTCCATATTCTATATTTGTCACGTTCTAGTGAAAAAATGCGAATTATGAAAAACTTTAGCTACTTAACAACGATATGAAAATTCTTTGAAGACTTAGGTCATGATTAATGCGGTAAGAGGTCAATACGGTCTGAATTCTGCATATTTATATGAATTAGATGATGGGCTGTTTTCCTTGTGTTGCCATAATCTTATCACAATTTGAGATGAAAAAGGATTAGTTTTTAAATTGTGAACTGGTAAAGCAAACGTCCATTTAGATTATGTTGGGCATGTGTTCCACCTCTAGTCTATGTAATGCAGACTATCTAGATCTTCTGGTGTTGAAATCGCCTCATCTTCAACTACATTTGTACTTGGTGCTGTTGTATGCAAATTGTGAAATTGAGTGGAACTCTTAATTACCTTTCATTTGGGAAGAATTATAAATTAATTCATAAATAGATAGAATGAGTGGCAGAAAAGTGGATAATACTTCTGAATATATTGGAATGTGCGGTTGAAACTAAAGATCGACCATTTATAAATGATTTATAAATTTTTCCAAACGGAGGCTTAGTTTTATTGATGTTATTTATCTTGTTATATTTATTAAGTGAGGGCAAATTAGTCACTAGCTTGTTTTTTACGTTTCTATATATATATAATTTTATTTTTTAAATAGGGGCTTATGTTTTCAATGTACACTTGGTTGTTTATGAATATTTATTAAAATATTGAATATGCGCCCAACGTTTAATTCATGCGGAATATGCATTTGTAATCTTTATTCTTATTTATGCCTCCTCCTGCGCCAGTACTATTGTTTAATTGTGACTTTCTGATTAGAAAAAATACGTCTATAAAAAAACTGCTGTCGTTGATTTGCCCATAATATATCATTTCACTTATGTTTCCTATGCTCTTTTATCTCGGTCTATTTGCGTCTTCACTTAAGTTTCTGTTTGGTGATCAATCTGAGATCAGGTTATCATAATGAGGCGAAAGCTGTAGAATTATTCTGTTTAAATGTATGTCTGCTCTGAAAGAAAACATTATCACAATTATCCTGCAGAAAAATACAGACATAGAAATAAGACGTGTTCTACAATGCTACTTCTATCAGGATTCTGTTGGTTATGGACTATGGTCTTCAGTAATCAAGAGTTTCAAACACTATTACAGTATCAAAACTGAAATAGCATTATTCTCTGGTAGATTTGCAGCGGATGTTTTCCATGACTTACAGGAAGAAGTGATGATCACATCTTTTAGAAGCCGTAAGTTGATGGCTCGTTTGCAACAAATTGATAATGCACTTCCTCCACTTGAAAAGGCTGTGCTGGCCCAGAGGAGCCACTTACACCTTGCTTATACAGCTGGTATGGTTAATTGCCTCGCTTTGACATTTTCACATTGACAACCTTTCGCCATTCCTAGTTCCAGTACGGTGATTGTAGAAATTACATTACCAGACAAAACTTTCTGGATCTTCAACTTTAAAGTTGTTACCCTTGATGCAATATTATTCTTCCGACTTATCTACTTCCTTATGATAAAAGTTGATTTCAGGTTGCAATTGGCATGCTCGTATCCGGTGTGGACAAAATCATTTTATATATGGTGATATGCCTCTATTTATTATGGATTCTTATGAAGACTGTCGCAGTCCTCCACGTTTGCACTTGCTTGATAAGTATGGCAAGTCTTCAAGTATGTATCCTGATTCTTTTTGTTGGCTATCCATTTAAAGTCTGAGCTTTTTATAGGTTTGATCCTGGTGATCCTGGTTCTTGCTTGAGAAGGTATTCAGATCCTACTTTCTTTAAGAGAGCATCAGCAGGTTATGGTGAAGCATGTAGCAAGAAAATTCGGAAAGATAAGAAGGGACGCCGGACCGAGGTATTGCTTCTGAAACCAATGTAGAAACTCAAATTTAATGCATCACTTGTTACAAGAGCAAGAGATCTCTACGTCCTGGATAACTCTTAAAGGCATTAGTTAAATCATCTTTCCTTTCCATGCATCAAGCTGTTCTAGAGAGGCTTGAACTGTATTTACAAAATGGCACTGGAGTAACATTAGCCAAGAAACATTTTGGGTCAAATCATCTGGAAATTGTGAAACTTCATACAAGATATATTTGCATTCGTACAGTTATGAAATGGATTAAAAGATATTTTTGGAGTATTAGGGACAAAATCTTTTATTTTTGTCTCCTTGATATTTAATGAAGAGTAAATGGAAGAAAAGTATGCATGAATTTGGGTTTTCATCAAATATAAAGATCAAGTCAAGTGACTTTATAATTCTTTTTCCAGAAGTGTATAGATAACATTTTTTCTTCAGTTCTCATTTATAGGTGTTCAAGAAGTATATCAAATTTCTAGGAAACTACTTTCAGATTGTTTTCTTAATGAGGTGGACAGCTTTACAGCTGATTGCTGCTAGATCATTTTTCCATTTCAGAAATGATAATACTCTGTGATTGCCGAGTGTAGTCAGATGAGGTTTTGATTTGTCTCTTTATGTTAACCTGAATTGCTTCTTATGCATGGTCTTTTTTCCTGTTAATGAATATGGCTCTTGAATTTTCTCTGATTATTGGTGCAGCTTTAAAACAAAGCAATTGTTGGATTAGTTTATTATTAATCTGACTGTGCCAAAAGAAACTATAGAAGAACATCCAAAAGATTACACTATTATTCATCCTCATTGTGTTAACATGTGTTGTGTGCTACAGTTTTTTTTTTTATACTTTTCACTATGTAGCCAATCATTTTAAAGTACTAATATGTGCCAAAATATTGAGCAGAGACGGAGATCATGGCTCAAGAATGGAAAAGTATCACGAGGTGCATCAATTCCTGATCACAGTGGCAGGTATTTGCCTTTCGTTTAAATTTTGAAGCAAAAACAGGAAAAGAGATAAATGAACAAGGATATTGGTGGTGTAAACATGGGATTAGTCTACGACTTGGATTGTTAGATAGGAAAACTTCTGATTTTAGGTTGACGAGGATTAAGTTTATGAATCTTTGATCATTTCAGAATGCAGTTCACAAAACTGAATGTTGATGAACAAGGTTCCGCTTCTCAAACAGCGACCACATATAATGAGACATTCAAGTCAGATTTTGTGGAGCAATCAAATATAGATTCAAGAAATAAATTAGGCCTCATTGAATGTGTTATTAGTCCAAGTTACTCAAAAAAACCCGATGAGCAAGAATGTAAAGAATCCTCTTCACCATCAAAGAGGCAACACAGTGCTTCCCCAGATTGCAGTTTTCTAGAGAAAAGAGGTTCAGATTTACATCATGATAGTCACAATAATTTATCACTAGAGCAAATTGGCTATTCTTCATCCTCAGTTAGTCGGGATGAAAAGGAAGAAATGCTGGAGCCCATAGCAGAGCATGATAGATATGGAAACTTAGGATCGTTTCCCCCAAATTTTGAGCTAGAAATGCACGATTATAAAAAATCATCTTCTCCATCAAAGAGGCAACTCAGTGATTCCCCAGGTTACAATTTTCTTAAGGAAAATGATTCAGGTGCACATGATGATACACAGAATAATTTAGCACTAGTGCAAACTGGACATTCTTCGTCTTCAGTTATTTGGGATGAAAAGGCAGAAATACTGGAGCTGGAGCCTACTACAGAATATGATCGTGATGGAAATTTAAGTTCATTTTCCCCAAATTTTGAGCTAGGAATTCAAGGTTATACAGCTGATGATTTTGAAAATGTTGACCAAATGGATGTTCATCCTTGTAACAAAACTGTGCCAATGCTGGAATCTGGTGAAAACCAGCTTGATGACACTGAAAGTGAAACAGACCATTTCATGGATGCTCTTCATACCATTGAGTCTGAGTCTGAAACTGATAAAGACTGCACAACGAAGCATGAAGTACAGCATTACTCTAAATTGGAGGACAAAGAAGTAGTTGACGTATCATGTGGGTTTAGGACACATCATTCTGAATTTCATTCATCAAATTTTGAATCTGACATTTTGGCCAACAGTTCTCTTGTAAATGATATTGATGGATGTGATCCCATTTCAAGTAGTGATGGGCACAATCCCATTTCAATGTCTCCCAATAATGCTTGTTCATCTTACTGTTTTATTGACAGAGAAGCAGCAAAAGATAAATTCAACCCAGTCTCCTTTGAGCACGATACTCATTTACAGTCAACTCAAAAGGCTAGTGAGTTATTGAATCCAGGCAGTCTGCAAGGTGTTGATTCTCATAAAAAGGATAATATTGATGATGGGGTAAAAGTAGAATGCACCTTTGGAAAAGTATCATCATCAGACTTGGTTGAGGATACATCAAGAATGTCAATTACTGGTAGGACAACAAACAGTCCCAAATCTCAGGTACCAGCACCAGAACCTTCCAGCATTGCTTCAGTAATGTTCTGGACAAATGGTGGCTTGTTAGGACTTGAGCCATCAAAGCCTCCTGATTGCAGTGTTTTAAATGCTATCCCTAAAAGTCCAATGGATGCTGAAAATGGAAAAGTTAGTACTTTTAGTCAGAGCAGCCTTCTCAGTAGTGGTAAAGATGCAGGTAAACCTGATCAAATGGGGAGCTCTGAAAACATGGAACATGTTATGGATGCGGATTGCTCTACTTCATGCCAAGATTACCAAGAAGATGGGCTCTCACTTAGGAAGGAATCTTGGAAATGTTCACCTGCGGATTTAAATGTCAAACTTGAAAAATCTAGTGATTCAACTCATTTTCCAGCTGTCAAATTGGATGTCCTAAGGGCAAAAGAGAACCAGGAGAATAACAGAAGTTCATCTCGGATGTTTGAACTTGGCAACAGACTCACCAATGGATCTAACCAAAGACTCTCACTTGAGGTGTACGAAGACTATGGTCCTACCAGCGACGTGAATGCAGATGTTTTCAAGCAGAACAATAATCTAAGTGTTGCACATCAAACATCGTCTAAAGATTTGTTTGGAGCTGAATCTCGTATTATGTCACCTTCTTCATCACCACCTCTTGAGCACATGAAGATATTGTTCCATCCAATTCAGGACTTTGAGACATCCAAGCTGAAATTGAAATTTCCTGATGGCGATGATAATCCTGAAAACAGCAGAGATATTTTTACTTCATTTCAGTTGGTTCCAGAGGCATCCATTGCATGGCACAATGTTGCTTCTGACTCGGATGATCAGACATTCTATAGATCATCACCTTCTGTATCAGATGATTGTCTTAGCAATCAGTCGGAGTCAGATTCTGAGCAGTGGGAATCAAATGATTGTACCAGTAACAAGGATCAGGATGTATATGATGCATTAAGTAGAATCTCATTGACAGATTGCATTTCAACTATTGAGGATAATGAGAGGACAAACCATGGAGAGATCTATGACAGCAGTGGACTTCAATCTCGCCATTCATTCAATCTTCCTAGTTTGGATACTCTAAATCACTCATTTACGGAAGATTGGCCCAATGCGATGAGTGAAAGCCCCAAGGCCCCTAACTGTGCAGTTAATCTTAGGCTTTCAACATCTACAATTTCTCAGCAATTTAAGCCAGATCCCCTTGAGCAAGATCAAATTACCGAGAGCACAGATTTTCTAAAAAACAAGGTATGTTATCTCAATTTTCCATTTTTGAGTTGTGCTTTTATCTTAATGCATTAAAGCTGCACGCCTGTACCACATACACAAAAGTTCTAATAGTTTATGTTATTTTTAGGTTTGGCAATCCGACTTGCAGAAGAAGAACAGACGAAAAGAAACTAACCAGGCTGCATGCACTAAGAACATGGATGAACAGGATGATTTTCTGCACCAGATTAGAACAACAGTGAGTTACCATGATGTGAATCATTTATATTTTGTTGAGCAAGTACACAAGAAGTCAACAAATTAATATAGAACTTCTTAAATACTAGTGTCAGATAGAGATAATCTGGAATGTTGTAGTTTGCATTCTTGCTTTACTAGTTGTCCATGTAGTTTTCCTTAGTAATATACTATATGTTGTCATAAATAAGGATTTTTCTACCATTTCCATCAAATATTTTGTACGTAAAGCTAAACATTATCCTAAGAAACTCTCAGGGGGCACAAACTTCTCATACTATGTGGTTTTGTTTCCATTAAACTCTGATTCTCATGCTAAATTCTTCGACGTCTACTACCTTTGTTTCCATTTATCTTCCTTGTAGTCCCGTGCACATAGCATAAATTTCATTCTCTCTTCTTAATAGCTATAATTATAAGCATATAATTGACATAGCTACGAGGAAGAACTGGTGCCCTGATCCCATAAATAGTGACTGCATTATTTATTTGCAATTTTCTTCGAATCATTGACCTGTGCTTCTGCCTTTATTGTATGATTTCCAGTCATCCAATCTAAGACCAACTGTGTCCACAAAATCAACTATGACATCAGGGCCCCCTGCCAATGTCAACGTCACTGCAATATTGGAAAAGGCAAATGCAATCCGTCAGGTCCATCTCTCTCACCCTCCGACCATACCTGAAAAAAGAAAGAAAAGCTCCGAACTAGTTACCTTAGCCGTTAAACTGCTCACTGTTTCATTTGTTGACTATTCAGGCTGTTGGAAGTGATGATGGAGAAGGTGATGATAATTGGAGTGACACTTAGATATTACTCTGGGCGTGTTATGGTGGCAATGCATTGAAAACCAAATTTTGATCGTGAATTTGCGAAGGGCACAGTTGCAGTTCCTAGATGTAATGCTAATTTGCAGGTATTTCTTAATACCTTGATGAGATCATTTCTTTCAGTAGCTGTAATTGATGGCTTTGCTATGCTTACAATGTTAGTGATGGATCCTTTGCTGCCATCTGTAAGATCCATACATTTGATGAAATTCAATAAATAATTTCTCATCATTTAAGGCGTGTTATGTACACAAATATGGCCCTTGCACTAGATTTTTGTCAGATTGTGATAATTACTCGTATATAGAAATGATCTAACAAGTACCCGTGTTTAGCATTAGACAAGCAATTTTAACAATTTATTATATCTTGATTGATAAGCCACACAAGAAAGCAACTATCCATTTAGCTTTTCCAACACACTTCATCAAATAATTGATATAATTTAAAGAAAATAATTTCTTTCACAATTGTGAAACGATATCAGTTGAAAATGTTAGAAGACAGAAGATTTTAGAGTTTCACTAGATATCTAACAACTAGAATTTTCTCTTTTCACCAAGTAACTCTAGAAAAAAGTGATTTCATAAATTCTCTTTTTTGAACAGTTAGGTAGCGAACAAAGTAATGAGAAAACAATTGAGAGACTCTAAGGGGTTGTTCTCTTTCTATTTCAGTTTTGTGTTTTGAGTTTTGAATTCATTAAGTTTTGTGTTTTGAGTGTCTATTTAAAATTGTTGAA
Organism: Fraxinus sp. D2006-0159; assembly: GCA_903798375.1. Taxonomy (NCBI): domain Eukaryota; kingdom Viridiplantae; phylum Streptophyta; class Magnoliopsida; order Lamiales; family Oleaceae; genus Fraxinus; species Fraxinus sp. D2006-0159. The sequence continues at coordinate 11,260 of CAIGRQ010306185.1, forward strand.
AATGTGTTCTTTTTGGTATTTTGAAAACACTCAAAACGTGTTTTGAAAATTTTGGTTTGATTATAACGAGTTTTCTTTGTAAATTTTTAACTTGTTTTCAAAAACACGTTTTCGAAAATAGGAAATAGAACGCGTTTTCATCGTTTTGAAAAATCGAAAACAGAAAACGACTTGAAAATGATAAAAGAGAACACGCACTAAACTTCCCTAAATAAAAAAGTGCACATCTTTCCAATTAAAGAATGCAAGTGTTTGTTGTCAAGATTATACATGGGGGAAAAAAGAAGTTGGAAATGAGGCCAACTTTTAAATTAATCTAATGAAGATATCTTTATTAAAGTAATCCCATTATCCAACCCTACTTTATATTTAATTATTTTCAACTGAAAACACACGACAGACACTTGTATATGAGATGAGAAAAAAGTAACAACAAAAAATGTCAATTTCAATTCGTGTAGATTATTTCAAAACGTAAAGGCGTTTATCTATAAGAAATATCATTACTATAATAAGCATTTAGCTCCTCTTTGATTGGACAGAGATAGAGATATTTATACGCTATAATTTTTCGTTTTTGGACGAGTTTCAAATATCGAACTCTTGGACATCTAAAAATAGTTTCTTGAATTTATAAAAATGTTCAAATAGCGTGGCGTCCTATCTCAAGTCTTTCATCAAAGTGCAAGGTATATTTTAAAAGAATATTGCTATAAGTACAAGAAAATTATACAGAATATGTACAGAAATTTGAAATGGAGGGAATATATTCAAAATGAGAAGAGGGAAAACAACACACAGATAGACGTGATGTTGCCATTCAAATTCCTGTTAAAAATCTGTGAGTTATTCCCCGTACTTGCAGCATTTTTCATTTTAAAATCAATGTTGTATACCTAAATTGGATTGACCGGTTTGATGGGGAAAAAACCTCAATATTCAGAGTTTAATACTTAGCCAGATCCACTATTTGACGTTTTGGCTTTTTCAAATTAATACCTTGACAGTTTTTTTTTTTAAATGAATGGACCCTCTAGTTCTATTTTTTATATCTACAAACGTTACCATTAAGAATTGAAAACCGATAACCCAGAGCCATGATGTGCCAAAATATTCGTATAATCTCTGATAATCGATAAGAAGCCAAATGGATTACATATATTAATAGTATCAAAAAAAAAAATTGGCCTTTTGATTTATCTCTTTAAACATCTCTATCTTTAGGCTCCCACTTTTAGTTACTCTGTATTCAAAGAATTATGCTATATGTTCAGAATTTCCTTTACAAAATTTTTATAGATACACAGTTGTCATTTTTTGATTAACAGTTAGCAAAATAGGGGGAAAAAAATGCTGCCAATCACCTGTATATATACAGGTGCGGACCCAGCACCGGCCAGCCCCCGCAACCGTCCATGCTGGGTCCGCCGAGATCTTGAAGGTCCGCCTGGAAAAATGGAACAGGCAGCCGACGCCCAACAGTGAAGAAGAATAAGAACTTCAGTTTTTTTTTTTTCGTTTTTCCTCGTGGTTTGGGCCAGTTTTGGTTTGGGTCTTTTTTTGATATTTCAAGGCCCAATGAATTGGGCCAATTTTCAACCCATTTGCCACAATTAAGGCCAATTTACAACCCATTTGCCACAATTAAAATCAAACCCATTCGGTCATTCCTAGTTTCCTACCTGATTAATCCCCCAATTCAGAGGTCAGAGCGACGGAGCCCCAATAAGGCAACGAACAAACATGAAACGAAAATCGGCGATTGCGATTTGCGAAACTTCAATTTTCAAACTTTAGTTTATTCATCGGCCATCGCTGCCTGCTTTCCTACTGTCAGTGCTGTGCCTCTTAGGTCTCCGCCTCTTTGGCCGTCCGACGTGAGTGTGATGTCCAGCCTCCAGCTTCGGCTGCGTGAGCACGGTTCGCTACTCCTGCTCTCCTCTCTTTTCCTTTTTTTTTGTTAGTTAATTTGTTTGATTTTTTAATTGTTATTTGTTATTATATGTTTTATAAATTA
>CAIGRQ010306293.1:0-15415 GCA_903798375.1 Fraxinus sp. D2006-0159
GTACTATCAGACAGCTCGGCCTCATCTGATTCGGATCCTCCTGCATCAATACCCTAAAGGTACCAGAGGGATATTATTTGTATAGTCTTCTGACTATAAATGTTTTTGTTAGCACAAATGCAAACTTCTTAAATGATATGTATATTAACAAACACTAGTTCAAGAGAAAGGTTGTTTTAAAAGAAATGAGTGGAAACCATTCCGCACTTTCTATTCCTAGAACAACCTGGGGACAGATAGCCCATGGTGTTAGGAATACCTAGACAACATAATATGAGTAAGAGATATAAATTGTCATCCGATCCTATAGATAGCCTATTGGCAGCTGGAGCTCGTTTTGGGACAAGCTCGAGCACTAGCCGAGCATTTTAGACAAGCCAGCTTGTGGGTTCACCAATGAGTTGCTCGTGGGCCAGCCTATAATGACCAAGCATTCACTTTTCTAAGAAAAGTGACCAAACGGTCACTTTAAGAAAAGTTTGCGATTGTTTTCAAACTGAGTTTTTTTTATCTACAAATATTTCACAATTGCAAACAATCTTCTCAAATAATAATCAACAAATTATCTACTCTCTTCTATGTTCTCTCTATAATCAAAATATCTAATTATTATTAATTCTATCCTATTATATTATTCATTATTACACACATTATATTACATTTGAATTCCAATTCTATACTCTACACTACATTCTATATTATCCAATTTATACATTTTATCTTTATTCTCTATACTACAATAACATACACATGGATCCTATGCTTTTGTTGAGAGCTTGTTCGGTGGGAACTCATTTATGAAGCCACAATCTCAATTTCATAGTGAATTTGCCAGTTTCAATGATGTCCCCATTTCTTACGATTTATTGGGAATCGAAGTTGATGATGCTCACAGAAGTTGTCATTCAATTGATTAGTTGACATTGATGAAGATGCTGCACAATCGAAACAAGAAATTCCCGATGTAATAGGGAAGCGAAAGTGAGAAGCTAAAAAGTGTTGGGAATACTTTAAATTGATTCACATGGGTCATACAATCGACGGAGTTCAAGAGTGTATAACATTGTATAAATAGTGAAAAACACGATTGGCATGGCAAAATGGTGTCGGTACTATCCATCTCAACCGTCACTACAACAAATGTATGGCCAAACATGAGCTTGTTGGTGAATCTCAAACACAATTGTAATTTGGTACTCCTTTCGATTCCAATTCTACTACACTTAGCACATGGATGTATTCGGAGAAAAAAACTCATGAAGGAATAGTGAAGTTCATTGCTGATGCTGAGTTGACGCTAAGTAACAGTGGACAATGACCATTTCACAACATTAGGGAAAGAACATCTTCAACTAATGTACGTTAGAGTAAGTAGAAACACTCTTCCTAATGATACCATAGATTATTTCATTAAAACCAAGAATCAATTGATCCATGATTTAAATAATTATGGCTTACTTTAGATTTATGGAAAGGCATTAATAAAAAAGGTTGTATAGCTACAATTTCTTACTACATAAACCCACTTTGAATTATTCATAAAAAAATAATTGCTGTTAAGACAATTGAGTTTCCTCATAATACTAACAACATTTTTTAACACTCTTATGCAAATTATTAAATAATATCGATGTAAAAGTAAAATTCGTTCTTTTACAGTCGATGATGCTAGTGTTAATAAGCATGCTATAGATAAGCTGTGTAGTGTTATTAATCCTGATTTTCGTATTTTTTATTTCATGTTCATTGGGTATGTCACATTCGTAATTTAATTGTACAGACAATATGAACTATATTAAAGATCAAATGGATAGAATTAAAGATGCGATAATATATATCACCAAATAGAAAACAAGTATTTGAGAAATATTGTGCACAATTTGGTCAAGATTCCAAAAAAACAATTGTAGCTGGCATAGTCCATAGATGGAACTCCACTTACTTATTATTAAAATCTTATGAACATTTAAATATATAATTTTATAATTCTAGACATGTAAAAAACGACAATGAGTCTGTTCTGATTGATGTTTGGGAATTAGCTTTGGAAGTCAAAAAAAAATTTTTTCTTCAAGTTTTTATGATTCCACAAATATATTATCTGGGATATACTAATTTAAGAGTTTTTGAACATCTTTTTGTCATTATAAGAACTTTTACAGAAATGATCCTGCTTTGACTAATATATTGTATTCTAAGGAACGAAGTTTAGAAAATATTGAAAAGACTTCCCTATATTATATATTTCCTTTGGCATTCATAATGAATCCCATGAACAATTTAAAAGGTACTAAATATGTTATTATACAAACCACAAGCTCTTTAAATTTTGACGCACCTATCACTTATTCAAAATTAGAAAACACGTTAACTTCAATGTATGAAGTGTATGCACAACGATTGGGTGCAAATATTAGTTAAGCACCCTTCGCACTTACCCTTTCTGCTATTCATGAAGAAGACGTTGTAGAATTATTGAAATTATTTGAAGGCATTAAGGATGAAAGATTTGATACAGAAGGTTCTTCTTCTAGTATATTTTCTCTATATAATCAGACATCATACGCAAGTCCAAATGGAGTGCCTGCTGAATTACTTAACTATTTTAATCATCAAATGTTTAGGAGCATAGAGTTTGTTGATGCAATATAATTTGATTTACTTATTTTTGATGAAAGAATGAAAGAAGATATCCAATTATTTCTATGATTGTAAAAGATCAACTAACATCTTTGATTAGTACTGCAGCTTTGGAGTTTGCTTTTAGTACATGTAAATGAACCCTGTTCAAGGTTAGAATCCGTCTCAAAGATGACATTTGGGAAGTTTTAATGTGTGTAAATGATTGACAAGATGCTCATTTTCAAATACAAAATAAGTATGCCAATATTGCGTATAGTCAGGTAGGGGTGTCAAATCGGCACGCGGTCTGAACCAGGAAACAACTCGAGCCAGCTTGACTAGGCTCGATGGACTCGAACCAAGGCTTGGGCTAAGCCCAGTTTTCGAGCGACGACCGAAGTTGGTGCCTACCCGTGTGCTACCTATTTTTGTAAGCAGGCAAGTAGGCAGCTGTAACTTTTATAAAGACAAGAAAACAATGCCAAAGTTCTCCACCGCTCAGAGCTGACTTCATATTGCGCTGCCCTTGGCCAAGGTATATTCATGGGTGCCGGTAAGAAACACAATGCCAAAATTTGTCTTCGGTGTTCGATCTCTTCCAACTCCTGTGAGTAAGATGAGTTCGTTTAATCTATTATTATTATTATTATCAATATGTTATATTGGTACTATTTGGATTACAGGTCTGCCAAATATAATTTCATTATTGACTTTCAGGCCTACTTACCTTTTTTTATCTTGCATTTCTTCATCCCCTTCCTTCTTGATAATAATATTGACTAGCATACTTCAATTGTTGGACATCGATTCATCTTATCTGCGATTTTTCTAGGTTTTACAGTCCGCTGAGTAATATTAAATGAATAACAAGCACACTTATTTCATCTATTTGAGTGGATTTTTTTATTTTTCAACAAATTCTTTTTCTTTTTATTTTTATATTGCTTGGGTTGTTAGCTATAGATGTACATTTTGATTTTTATTACGACAGTACTTGAATTATGCATTAGAATTTACGATTTTCTTTTTATTTTAGGTTAATTGTGATTTTGTTTTGTATTTGTTAATTTATTCCTTTGATTTATTTTGTGTTAGTTTTTGCTCGTGAGGGAATGACAGTTTTCTTGTGTCTTTTGTTGCCTATGAATATAATTAATTTGGTCTATAATTTTTGGCTCCAGGACTAAAGAAATGAGGATGGTTGTAACTTTTATTTAATCTACAATTAATATAACTTGCACCAAATTTACATTATTGAAAAGAATTTAAAATTTCACGAAATTAAAAAAAAAAAAAAGAACCCCGGCTCGGTTCGGCTTGGTGAATGATATTTAGTTTTTTTTATTTTCTTAATATTATTTTGAAATTTTAAAAAGTTTACAAGTAACAATTTGTTAGTGTACAATTTTAACTCCGCCTACACGAAAATTAAATAGCCGGTCCCAAGCCCACATAAATGGAGGATTGTTTTCAAAATAAATTTTAAAAAGAATTTCAAATCTCAATTCTATTTATTATTTATACATTCTACGTCTACAACTTTATACATTTTATATTCATTAAATTCAATTATTCTAATCAAACTTCATTTGTTTTCTCTTCCTAAAACCACTCATGTTTAACTCGTCATTATATTCCTTGCTCGATTTCGTATTATTAGTGACATCTCCAACTTCTTGAGAATGATCCAGACAACCATAATCTAGATATTTTTCATACAACCATAATGGACGACTCTTAGGAAGTTGGAGATGGCATTAATAATATGAAATTGAGCAAGGAAGATAATGGAAATTTTAAAAAGAGTGGTTTAAAGAAGAGAGAACAAAGATTTCAGCATTTTTTTAAAAAAAAAATAAGCATTCAAAAACAAAGAATCATGCCATTGACGTTACCTGGAACTTAAGGGAATTGATTCTTTGTTTTCAAATGCTTGATTTAAAAAAAGGAAATTTGTAAGTAATAAGTTGTTCGTGTATAATTTTAATTTTGCCTACTAAAAAATAAGCAGTCGATCCCAAGCTCGATGAAAAGGATGAGGGTTTAAAACAAGAAAAAAAAAATATCGAACTCGTGGGCCAAGCTCGACTCGAATGATGAGCCATGAGCTCAAAGGTCAAGTCGAACAGAGCCAAGCATATGCTTGTCTTGTCTTCAATGAGCCACGAACTCGGCTCATCTCTTTGACTAGTCGTCTTGTGAGTAATAAGCTGGAGCCAGCTTGAATCATTGTCACCTTTAAATAAAACCCATAAGTTGCAAATGGGCTATAAGAGAAAAAATGGGAGTAGATGAAAGGTGGAAACCTTCAAAGCAAAGTTAGAGGCTAATGGTTTTACCCAATGAGAAGATATTGATTACAAGGAAACTTTCTCACCTATTTCTATACTTAAGTCTATTCAGATTCTTTTATCTATTGTATCTTATTATGATTATGAGGTATGACAAATGGATAGCAAGACGATACTTCTTAATGAACATCTTGAGGAATGTGTCTATATGATAGAACTAGATGGATTCTTAGAGCGTGATCATGAAATGAAAGTCTTCAAGTTGCAGTGATCTATCTATTTATGGATTGAAGAAGACATCGAGATCTTGAAACATGAGATTCAATGAAGTGAATAAGATATATAATTTTGATTAGAACTTTTACAAACTTCATATCGATAAGAAGACAAGCAAAATTTTAATTTTTTCATGGTGCTTCATATGGATGATATTTTACTCATAGAAAATGACGTGGGAGATTTATCGTCTATGATAGTGTGGTGGGCCCAATAGTTTCATATGAAGGACTTAGGTGAATCTAGCTATATTCTAGGTATTTATATTTTGAGAAGTTGAAAGAACAAGCTCATAGATACTTGTTAGATTTACCATATATGTTTTCAAGAAGTGTAATTCACCCTTCATACATGAACCCAACTTTCTAAAGTGCAATATCCTAAAACTCTTGAAAGATAGAGTGCATGAGTAGGATACATTATGCATTAGTGATAGGTAGTCTCATGTATGTTATGATGTGTATTAGACCTGACATTATTATGTTGTTCATATGGTTAGTCATATCAATCTAATCCTAGAGTAGAATATTGAGTGGTAACATATCTTTAAGTACGTTTAGAGAACAAGGAACTGTATGTTAGTTTATTTTCACCAGATCTTGTTCTAGTAGGTTATAGAGATTCAGACTTCTAGGCAGATAAAAACCCTTTCAAGCCATAATCGTTGTTTATACTTGGTGATATGGCCATTATATAGAGAGGTATCAAGATAAGCGAAATTCTCTTTTGGCAACTCTCTCTCTCTCTTAGGTCATTCTTTCCATTTGGGTTTTTGATTTATATGTATTGAAACCAAATTTCGATGATGTTTCAATTTGTGTATTGTGAATGTAGTTTTAGGTTTTCTCAAATTTTTAAGCGAAGCGAGCCTTTTGACTTCCTTATAGATTTTTTAGCTTTGACATTTCTTGAATTGATATCATTTAATAATGGAGAAGATAAGAAAACAAATAATCAATAGACTTGTCTGCATTTTATCAAGAATTAAAGTTGCAGGATACTATATTCATTCACATTTAATAATTAACTTGAACTCTTTCTTTAATGACTAACTATGCAACAACTAACTCATTGAAAACCTTGGGAAAAACTACCAAACTAAGGAAAAAGAATATAATTAATTGTAAAAGAATTTGGAGTATCAAGGAGTTGTCTAAAAAACTCAATAAGACAAAAGCTGGATGAAGAAAAAAGAGTACGATTTTCCCTAACGTTGATCATTGAAGATCTTCGAATCAACGTATTCAAATATCGTATACCTATTTATTGAATGTATATGTTAGCGATGCTTTTGTAAATATGTTGTATTATGACTTAAAGTGAATTTATTGAACATCAATGTCATCAGTCTTTTGAAGCTCGTGTTTATAGAAAAGTTTTTGAGAAATATGATTTATCATGTTCTTTTGATATAACCTCGTTTGAGTTATACAATACAAAGCGTATTACCTTAATACAATACTACATGACTATTCTTTTTTGAAGTTATTCTATGTGATGCCTGAATTTAATGAACCATATTCCATAATCATACGTATTCTCGACATGCTTCATGAATTGCAATAATTTCATAACAATTTGAAGATGTTGCTGTCAAAATTCGCTCAACAGATCTTTATGATAAATCTGTTCTTCCAACATTTTTATGAATAAAATATTGTCATGTCAATATTACCTCTTAGGTTACGAAATCGTGTTTCACACCACTCGTATATCTTTTAGTTGGGGTAGAGCTATATCTTACAAGAACATTTAAGGAGAAACTATGTCTGGTTGAGTGCAATTGGTAATATCGAATAATGCTCCAATTGCACTTAGGTATGATACTTTCAGACCAAAAACCTTTTTCCTCAATTTCAAGTGGCTGAAATTGATTTTTTCCACATCAAGTAGTCTGCGACCATAAGTGATGTCAATGAATGTGATTTATCCATATAAAAATATTTTAATGCTTTTTCTATAAATGAAGATTGATAACATATCCTTTTTAGAAATATTCAATTTGCAACTCTAGGGAAAATTTGATTTTTCTCAAATATTTCATCTCAAATTCATTTTTCAATCAATTTGCAGTTTTACTGATCTCTTTAAGATTTTATATTACATTCAGTTCATCAACATAAACTGACCAATTGCAAATCAAATAATCATTTTCTTTATGAAAACTCATTGGCAGATATCATTACTTTTATAACCCCATTCGATGAGAATTTTACTAGTACATAAAAAATGTATAAAATGGATTACATAATATGATGTGGAGGTAAAATATTGGATGAAAAAGTTGATTGTGTTTTAAACTGATAAATGGTAAGTGTTGTGGCATTATGTAATCCATTATATAAAATTTGATGTATATGCAATTAGATCTTTTCAACAAATATTTCCTGAGATTATACCATACAAGTCTGGATTGTTTTAATCTATATAATGATATTCACAATTTGATTGAACATATAGTTTTAGAGAATGCATCAGTTGCTTCTACACTTTAAATCCTTCAAGGACTTTTATACATATCACTATCATACATATATGCAGTTACTACATCAACAAGGCACATTTGGGGCCATTTTTAGACATACAAATTGTTTATACATCAAATTGTAATGCTTCCATCACATAATATATTTTTTCTCACTTTTAAATACTTCAAAGATTTTCTAACAAACAAATCATTTGAATCCTACAAAAATTATATTTAAAGTTTTCGAACTACAAATTGTTAGATCTATTGTTATAAGACAAATTATCAGACAATTTATAAGATAATTTTCTATAACCCTCACTATTCAGATTCTTGGACTTTGATTCTTGGTGTCGTTATTGAGCTTTTAACATATTATTTTTGCTGGTTTTTAATATTTTACATTATAGAAATAGCTAAAATCTCACTATACTTTCAACACATGAAACAGAAAAAGCTTCGGCAAGCTGTTGAGTGGACTATAAAATATTCTTCATCATTCTCATCTAGGAGGGATGAAAACTCATCTTCAAGGTAATACAAATTTGACACTGGTCTTATCTTCATCATTCTATTGGGATTTATCAAGAGGTTGTTCATGCTTCTTTCTGATGGTTTGTTTGGTTAATGTTGGTACTATATAAACACATTGTTTGTTGTTGAATATTATTGGATAACTGCATATCTGGAAAGTGTAATGTTTCTCAGTTGGTTACTTTACAATTTTCTAATGTACCTTTGCAGTTAGGGCAAAGCTGTTTCATTGACATATGGTGTTATTTTATTTTTTAATGTTCATTTTTGTTTCTTATGATGTATTCTTGCTCTTTTATTATGATAATTAATGAACTTTTATTTTTGCATATTATTTAGTCTACATAAGAAGAATCAGTTGGTCATATCGAATTATTTAGGATGAGGCATTTAACATAAAAGAATGGGATAACCAACTAGCCAAGTCGCGATATGTAAGATTTATTACTTATAATACTAATTTTATTATAATATTAGTTATTTTAACAACCTTTTGATATTGGATAAAACAGCAAAATATGTGCTCAAATTCTTGGTAGGGGCGCTGGAACTATTTCTGGGATTGGATCTGGTCCGCGCAAGTCATGTATCAACACACACACACACATACACACACACACACACACACACACACACACACACACACTCCTTCTAGGTTCATGGAAAAGTTGAAAATTTTTACTCAACAAGTTAATGAGAAGGTTAATGCTATTAGTGAGGTTACACGGTATCTTTAACAATAAGCTTTACTTATTCAGAGTCTTGTTGTATAAATGGATACGAGTCAGCATCAGGACCAACTAATGATCTGACTCCACCACCTCCATCGGTTGGTGCCAGTATTGTTGAAAAATACGTAGCTCGACCCTAACAACACATAGATGAGGGTGAATAGGTGTATAATACGGAATTAAGATAACTAACGAATTAAACAACAACTAGTCACTTTTTAATTCTTTTCTAGATGATTATTCATATAAGTTAGTTTAGTTCTAAGTTTTAATACCGTATTTTGTATGATCAATCAATATAACGAAAGTGGTAATCAATACCATAATGATCACGGAGAAACCCAAATGGGAAAAACTCCGGGTACTTTGCCTGTCAATCCACTATAAACGAATTTAACAACTTACATTCTACTAGACTAGATGACCCATATTTTTTGATCTCCCGACTTCACTCATTATAGCTCTCCGTGGATCCCGTACTCCCTTGCACCAATCATTAACTGCTGTTGCCAAAGCTTTCTGTGGAATCTACTACCTTGCAATATTCCAAACTTTGTGAATTCGTCTATCTTCCATGAATCACGAAGAACGACCCGTTCTTCACAGACGGAAAATCCTGTCAACTTCCTTTGATCTTCATCAACTCTGACAGATGTGTAGGAAGTAGTGGTATGGTATTTGGATTAATGGAATGATGTTTTTCTCACCAAAACAATCTCACAGGATGAAGGTTGAAAGATTAAATAGAATGAATCTCTCACAGATGAAGCTCTCACAATTGTTCAACTTTAAAAGTTTCATACAGATGCGTTTTGGTATTTATAGATAGGTTAAAAAATGAATGGAGCGAGTAAAAAGCCTTTTAATCGTGAAATAAAATTCTCCCCGGATAACTACGTCGCTCGAGCGAGAGCTCGACGATGGTTGAGTGACAGTCTGTCGCTCGAGCGAAGGCTTGACGATAGTCTAGCGATGATGTTTCTGCTTTTATAATTTGAGCCAAACCTTGGCGACAGTCTAGAAAAAATCCACGCCGTTTTCCTTCTTTTACCATTCTCGAAACCTTAAACCTAAACACCTTGCTTTTAACTATTTGCACATTACTCCTTGATCTTTTACAATATATCAATTTCAGTCATTTTGTTCATAGAGTCACCAATTACAAAACATCTAAAGCCTAACAAACTCCCCTTTGACATTCTGCAATACAATATAAGTCAATGTAGTAATTAAATGAAAATCACAAAATCAAATTATGACTCAAACCTAAACTAAATTCAGTCTCGAATGAAATCTTCATTTCATGTTTCAATACATGTTTCATGAAATAGACAACTCAAATACCCAGTGTAAAATGTGTGAAAAACAAGATCAATATTAAATATAGTTCAAACAGTTTAAGTGTAAGAATCATTTAAGCAATTGTAACACATATTTTTTAGTTTATATCACAAGTAAGACATAGTATCAATGCAACCCAATATACCAAAACGAAACATTGACACTGTAAAAACATCAAAAACTTAATTTAGCGAAATTGAAGTTAAATACGCACATACTCCCCCTTACCACGAAATGCAAAGCACAATGATATGTAGTTTGAAAAGCTCTTGTGATTTTTTACTCCTCATTTTTGTCACAAAATGACAAAGGATAACGATTAACATACAGTATCTTAATAAAGTAAGTGTAAGCAGTCATAAGTATATGCAATGAACAATAAACTTTCTCGCAAATTTAACTCAAATTACCCATGGAGTAAATGATATAGGTGACCCATATGTGTCAAGTGTCACTAATCCTCTGATAGTAAGACTCCAAACCTTAATTTTGTGAGAAAGGACTTGCAAAATATCACTACTAATAAGTATATTCTTCTACTTATGAAAGTCAAACCAATAAAGCACATTAGAACCTACATATGAAAGATCATTTTTACGGAGAATGTGTTTTCTCCCCTTGACTTTTAGAATAAAAAACTTATCTTATATCACAATCGTAACCAAGAATGCTCATGTATATATTTTCAATCTTAAGTGCAGGCTTATTTTCATTAAGCAAATATTATGACCCATGTAAAGATCTTTATGTCGGTTAACCTAAATCAGTTGACCATAGCCACCAGGTTATGAGAAACCCTGTAGGCTTAATTAATCAATTCAAATAAGCTTCGAAAAGTAGCATAAGATATTGAGTTCATTTTTTTTTCCTTATAATCACTTATTATTGCAGGGATAATCTCGAGCTTAGGTCTAAATAAGATGATCAATTCATGCTCAAAGTCACCCTACTAACATGTGACTGTCTTCCCAAATCTCACACATGCGGTAGAGTCCCACTATAAAGTTCATAGTGTGTGTAGTACAGATGGTATATGAAAAGAAAAGTCACACAAACAAAGCATAAAGAACAGAAAGTAAAAATGCATGAGAACAAATAAGTAAATAAACATGATGCATGCATAAATAATACTCAGTCAATGAGACACACAAATACCAATAGTTATTCTAAGAGATTTGAACCGAAGCCCATCCAGCGGTTTAGTGAACAAGTCAGCTAATTGTTTTCAGTAGAAATATGTTCAAGAGTAATCGTTTGAGTTTCCACAAGCTCCCCGAATAAAATGATGCCTAATATCAATATGTTTAGTTCGAGAGTGTTGAACATGATTTTCCAAATTTAATAGCACTGATATTATCATAAAATACAGTCATAATTCCTTGTTCAATCCCATAGTCACTCAACATCTGCTTCATTCAGAGTAGTTAAGTACAACAACTTCCTGCTGCAATATACTCGGCCTCTGTTGTGGATAATGAGATAGAATTTTGTTTCTTACTCATCCAAGCAGTGAGATTAGCACCAACATAGAAACAACCTCCAGAAGTATCGTTTCTATCATCTACATTTCCAATCCAATCGACATCGAAATAGCCAACAAGATCAAGAGTAGAATCCTGAGAGTACATGATTCCATAATCAACAGTGCCATTGACATATCTAATAGTACGTCGTACAATGTCCATGTGTGATTCCTTGGGATCAGCCTAAAAACACGCACAAACCCTAACATTAAAAGCTATGTCCGGCCTACTAGCAGTGATGTAAAGTAAACTACCTATCATACTCCTATACAATGTTTGATCAACACTGTTACCTGTAGGATCGAGTCCTAACTTGACACTTGTGCTCATGGAGGTTCTAGTATGTTTCTTGATGTCTAGTCCAAAACATTTGACAATATTCTTGGCGTATTTTGATTGAGATATGAATAATCCTTCATCAGTCTGCTTGACTTGAAGGCCAAGAAAGTACGTTAATTCTTCAATCATGCTCATCTCAAATTTTTGCTTCATACACTGAGCGAACTCATGAGCAAGAGAATCAATAGGAGAACTAAAGACAATGTCATCCACATAGATCAGGTGATGGTATCCTCAATTCGTCTTTAAAATAGGATCCTGTCAGCACCGTCTCTCGTAAAATCATGTTCAAAGAGATATGTAGTAAGCCTATTATACCAGGCTCTATGAGCTTGTTTCAGCCCATACAAGGCTTTATTCAACAGATACACATAGTGAGAATACTTTGGATCAATAAACCCTTTAGGTTGTTCCACATAGGCTTCTTCCTATAGAATTCCATTCAGGAAGGCACTCTTGACATCCATTTGATATAGTTTGAAACCTTAAGTGCAGGCAACAACTAGAAGGATTCTAATAGATTCAAACCTAGCTACTGAGGCAAATGTTTCATCAAAATCAACACCTTCAACCTGAGTGTATTCTTGGGAAACTAACCTAGCCTTATTTCTAGTTATGGTACCTTGATCATCCGTTCTATTCTTGAATATCTACTTAGTACCTATGATATTGCAATCATCAAGACTGGGAACTAAATCCCATACTTTATTTCTCATAAACTGATCCAATTCTTCATGCATAGTATTTATCCAACATTCATCCCTAAGAGCTTCTTCCACCTTTTTCGGCTCAATCTGAGACACATAGTTCGTATGTGATAGGTTATTCAAAACCCTCTTGTGAAGTCTCATACCTTCTTCTAAATCTCCAATTATATTATCTTTATGGTGATTCGACTTAACTCTGGATGAAGGTTCTTTAGGTGATTTAGCTTCATCATCAGAAGTAGACTCCTTATTGGAAGCAACTAACTCATTCGATGTGCGTGGGGATCAGGAACTGAAGCTTCCTTAGGTTCAATTACCTTGTATGGACCAACATTCAACTGATCCAGCTCAACACAATCTTTACCAATCTTCTCCTTATTACATGCATCATCTACCACCACATTAATAGATTCCATAACGACACATATGCAATTATTATACACCCGATAAGTCCGACTATTTTTGGAGTATCCTAAACATATTTCCTCATCACTTTTGGAATCGAACTTTCCCATATTTTCTCTCTCTCTCAGAATATAGCACTTGCCCCCAAACACACGATAGTACTTCACAGTAGGCCGTTTACCCTTTGAGATCTCATACGGTGTCAATTTAGTTTTAGGTCTTAGATAGACTCTGTTAACTATGTGACATGCAGTATTATTGGCTTCACCTTAGAAATGCATAGCTAGTCCCTTATCATGAAGCATAGCTCTAGCCATTTCTTAAAACAAACGATTTTTCCTTTCAACTACCTCATTTTATTGTGGAGTCATCGGTGATAAGAACTCATGCTGGATTCCTTCATCCAAGCAGAAGTTCTCAAGATTCAAGTTTTCAAACTCCTTTCCATGATCACTACGAATTCAGGAAATAGAATATCCTTTCTAATTTTTAAGTCTCGTGCATAATGAGATAATAAGACCAAACACTTCAGTTTTCTCTCTAAGTAATTCAATCCAAGTATATCGAGAAAAAGCGTCAACCACAACTAGAATATATCTTTTACCAATCTTTTACCACCAAGACTTTCAGTGCTAGATGGTCCCATTAAATCCATATAAAGTAGTTCAAACGGCTTTCTTATCAAGATTTTAGAGGTTTGTTTATGAGACACTCTAAACTGTTTACCTTGTTGACACGGACTACAAACAGTGGTATCAGTGTTTTCTAGCTTAGGTAGGCCATTAACTATTTTCTTCTTGACAAGTTTAGATAAACTGTTATGGTTTATATGACCAGCTATTGATGCCACAACTTAGTGATGCTGATCTTAGCACTACTACAAACGTAGTTGAAATTAGGTAAAACACTGTAACAATTATCGAAGATTTTTATACCTTCGAGAACAACGTTACCAGTCGAGTCATACACAGTACACCTTTTTTGGAGAAAGCTAACCGCAAAATCAGCATCACAAATTTGATGATGCTCAACAATTTGGACTTTAACCCTTTCACATAAAGCACATCTGAGAGGAAGGTAGTCAAGCAACTTTAACAACACCTTTTTCTTGGATTGGTGCAGTAGCTACATCTCCAAATGTAACTATACCGCCATTCCACTCATCTAGAGATGAGAATAAGGCTTTGTCACCACACATGTATCTTGAACATGCATTGTCAAGATACCACATGGAGCTATTTTGAGCTTTAAGAGCAAGATGGGCAACATAACAATTTTTCTGATCTTCAGATCGCTCACTCTCATTCTCCATTTCCCTCTTCTTAATCTCACAATCAGATTGGATTACAGTAATCGTGGTGAAGGCCATATAATTGTGTTCATCTTCACTACCAGATATCTCATTCTGAGAACTAAAATCTGACTCCTTATCACTCATGGTCATAGCTAAAGCCTTACAATGTTCTCTACCCGAACTCTTCTTCAAATTAGGACATTCATTCCTAATGTGATGATACCCTTTGCACTTATGGCATTGGACATATTGAGATTTCTTAACGGGAGTCTTGGAGGTGTTTTGCTCATGTCTACCTCTCGAAAGTTTAATAGGGACATCACTATTATGCTCCGGAGGCTTTCTCATATTCCTCATCACCTACTGAAATATTTTAACGAAATAAGTTATTTCATCATACCTAAGGGTCTTAGTATCAATGTACTTACTCTCATCTTTTCTAACAGTGTTCACGGTGATGGATTTAACCTTTATAGGTTGTGAAACAGTGAGTTCATAAGTTTGAAGTGATCCTACGAGTTCTTCAATCTTAATGGCATCTAAGTCCTTATTCTCTTCTATCGTAGTGACCTTAGGTCTAAACCTCTCAGGCAGTGATCTTAAGACTTTCCTCACAATTTTTAACTCGAGGATCTTTTCACCTGAGTTAAAGCTAGAATTAACTATGTCATTCAATTTCGCATAGAATTCATCAAATGATTCACCGTCCTTCATTCTAATCTCTTCAAACTTAGTGGTCAACATCTGCATTTTAGAGTTTTTAACCGTTTTAGTTCCCTTGTGTGTTGTTTCTAATATGTCCCAAACTTCCTTAGTAGTTTCACACATCGACACTCAGCTAAACTCCTCAGCAGACACAACCATGAACAGGGCATGAAGACCCTT
>CAIGRQ010306319.1:0-10298 GCA_903798375.1 Fraxinus sp. D2006-0159
GTTATAATCAAAACAAATGGAGCTGTATTGAATCATGGGTCAAAAGCTACGATATCGTACACTTGCAATATTAAAAACGCAACAAATTTTTGGCGCCGTTGTTGAAGACTATTTATTTTTAATCTTAGTTTATTTTAAACTGTTATTTAATTTAATTTTCTTTTCTTTTCTTTTATTTAAAAAACGTTCGTTGTATGCTCCGTACTCAAAGCGATGATCTTGAATCGTTTGACTTGAAAATAGAACGTACTTTCAGACGAAAACGCAAAGAACACAAACAAAAACAGCAACATCAAATGGTTGACGATCAAAATATTTATATTCATATTCAGTCAATTGGACAAGTGGCCCTAAGAGTAGCGGCACTAGCGGATCAGCAACAGAAGCGAGGGGAAATAAATATAAAGACTTGCAAGTTTCAATGTTCTTGGCGCCCATAGTCGCGCCTACACGCTCCAATATTATGTATCCAGATTTCAGAGCAAATAATTTTCAGATAATGATAGAGTTGATCAATTTGGTGAGCCACACTCTCCAATTGTACGGGCTACATTATGAAAATCTGAACACACGTATCTCCAGATCTCTCAGAAATTGTCAGAACTTTCATACTCCGTGGGATAATGAAGATGCTATTAAGTTGCGATTATTTCCATACACGCTGAGGGATATTGCATTGGAGTGGTTAGACGTCGAATCTCATGAAAGCATTACTACATGGGAAGAACTAATCAGAAAATTCTACAACAAATTCTCCCCAGGCGAATATAGCTAAAATCATATTGAAAATTCAAACTTTCCAAAAAGATGGAGAGATCTATCACGAGACATAGAACAGATTCAAAGAGATGATGTGAAAGTATCCAAATCATGAAATCACAATAGGTAATCAAGTGCAGTACTTCTACACCGGACTCTCACCACTATCAAAATCTTAGGTGAATTCATTTGTTGGTGGATCAATCGTAGAAAAATAAGTACAACAAACCATGAATTTATTTTAGTTAATTGCCACTACACATTCAATATTTTCATTAGAAAGAGTGATATCACCAAGAGCATTTGGGATGTATGAATTAGATAGCACGTCGTCTATAAACACACAGATAACAACTTTGACAAAGTAGGTAAAACTATTGATGAAATGATACAAAATGTTTGCATAAAATCTTCTTCTTACCCCTTTGCATACCTTAGAGTCGTCGGAGGGTGGTCGTTAAGTGTCGAAGTCTTTCACACTTTATTTTTTAAGAACTTTAAATTGACATCATCCTTAATTTCATATATCTTTTTCATTATTTTTAAAAATAAAAACTCAATATTATATCGCCATTATTTTTAAAAAAAAAATACCAATTACTAACACAAAATACAAACATGCTTAATTTATATTTTAAATAAACATAACAATTATTTTAATCATTAAAAATATATCTCAAAATGACAAAACATTTTTTTTATTATTATTTTTCCCCTTTTTTTAATTTTTTCCCACTATTCACGTGAACGACTGTTCACGTGAACAGTGCACACGTCACTGTTTCACTTGAACAGTGACGTGCGCGTGAACAGTGACGTGTGTGCACTGTTCACGTGAACAGTCACTGTTCGCGTGAACAGTGCCGGCTGTCATTATTTATTTATTTATTTATTTTTTTTTTTTCAAAACTAAAGTTATAAAAAATGGTCTAGAGAAAATTAAACATAAAGTTTTGATACCAAATTGTAACGACACAAATCTTTGTATAGAACTAAATATAAATCGTTACCAACATTATTAACTTTAATAGTGTAAATATATGAAATTAACGAGCACAATTTAATTGATAAAAACTCATAATCAAATAAATACTAAAAATGCATATGGCATTTATTAGATAAAAAAAATGTAAATTTCACCAATAATGCGTAATGTAGTTTTAAATTTAGAAACCGGTAAACCTTGTCTTAAATTTAAAAAAAAAGATCTTTACGAGATAAAACTAAGAAATTGCTGAAATAAAAAAAAAACGTATTATTACACCAGACTATTTTTATTGAGTTACATAAATCTTGATATCACGACTGCACATCATCGTCTGCCAACCAACGATTCGTTCTAACCTATGAGGTAGGGAAAAAATGAGTGAGTATATTACTCAATAGGACATGAATTAATGGTGAAATCTCAAGTAATAGTATTAAATCATGCGTCAAAATTATCATACCGTCATATCATATTTTTGAAAATCGGTAAGAGCTCAAATATATCATATCTTTGGTACCGAATGACCATTACATATAATAACATAACATCTCATATCATAACTTTCATTAGCATAATATTTATCAACATTAAAAGAAAATTAAACGACTGATTGGTAAACGTGGAGCATTAGCTACCTTGTTAGATCAAATAAAAGTTTTTGAAAGATAGAAACCAGAAAAATCGTGCTCTCAATTTATTTTTTCCGTCGCTGCTGTGAAAGAAATTTGAATTCTCACAGCCCTGGTTTCTCTCCTTTTTCTATGGTGAAAATCTGTTGCATGCATGGATAAATATTGGACAAGTTTCCTATAGAAAATGGAAGTCCATTTCACCCTAAACTTCTATCAAATCAAATAAAAACAAACTACTTTAAATCAATCTCAACCGACATGTGGCTACAACACTTTCGTAAGTCAAAACTAATAGTAAAAAAATAATATTAAATGACAACTCTTTTAACTTCAAAAAAACTCTTACACGTGTACTATAAAATAAATCCTTATAAAAAAAACAAATTAACACTTACAAACCTTACACATCTCTATTCTAAGCTCATTATCTTTACTTAATTAGATTACAATTTAAGATAATGTCTTTCAACCTCGATAACTTGGGTCTCGCTTATCCGAATTAATTTCTTCTCGAGCCTAATACTCATAATTAATTACGATCTATCTAGTGAGCAATATCCATATACTTATAATAATTCCATCAATATCCAAAAATTTGGCTCTTATAAAAATGAAATTTAAATTTGGCTCTTATAAAAATGAAAGTTAATATATATATATATATATATAAGTTAGTCCCCAACTTTCCAAAATATTAAAAATATAGTATATAAAATAAATAGTTCTATTTTATGAAAAAAAAATTGGGATTTTACAATTACAATTAGGAGTAGAATACAATTGATAGAGATACATGTGACAAGGTCAGACAGAAAAGATAAAGAGATAGAAGTTAAGAGGCTCATAAAGAGGAAAAAGTTGCACCGATTGTAAAAGATGAGGAGGAGAGAAAAGAAAAATCTGCAGTAAGTTGGAAGAAATTATGTCCAACAAGAGGAAGCTGGAAGAACATGAGACTGTCTGTCTGAACGGGAAATGTAGTGCAACTCTCTTAAAACAACTACCTCCTAAGCTAAAGGACCCAATGAATTTTACTATACTGCGCACTGTTGGTTCTAATTATTTCGAGCATTCCTTGTATGATTTAGGTGCTAGTGTTAGCTTAATACAACTCTCTGTTTACAGGAATCTTAGATTGGGATAAGCTAAACTTATAACAATCTCATTACGACTGGCCGATAGGTCTATCAAAAGACCAAAGGTAATTATTGAAGATGTGCTAGTCAAGGTTGATAAGTTGATCTTCCCGACAGATTTCATTATCTTGGACATGGAATATGATTCAAATATTCTGTTAATCTTAGGATTCCTTTTTTGGCTACGGGGAGAACACTTATTGATCTATATGACGGAAAAATGACTCTTCGAGTGGACAATAGCAGGTCATATTCAATGTGTTCAAGGAAATGAAATACCTAATAAATTCAGATGCTTGTTGCCAAGTAGATGTTCTTGATGAGCTTGTGGCCGATATATTTGATGTAACACATACAACCATTCTATGTGAGGCAGTCAGTGCACAATCAGAGGCAACAAATGTAGAGAGTACATAATATACTGTACATTTGGCTGTACGTGGCAATATGAATCTCTTGGTTCCAATCCCACACCACCCGTACCTTTAGTGAAGAGGGCTCCAACTTTTGAGTTAAAACCCCTATCATCCCATCTCTGTTATGCATATTGGGAGACTCTACAGCACTTCCAGCGATCATTTCAAATGACATGACAGAGGAGGAGGAAGATAAGTTATTGGATTACTCCGAGAGCACAAGACTGCAATTGGATGGACCATAGCCGATATTCGAGGAATTAGTCCTACTCTTTGTATGCACAAAATATTAATGGAAGAAGAGTCTAAGCCATCCGTGGAATGTCAACGCAGATTAAATCCAGCCTTAAAGGAAGTAGTGACAAAAGAAGTGCTAAAATTGCTTAATGCAGGAATATCTACCCCATTTCATACAGTTCTTGGGTAAGTCCAGTACATGTGGTGCCTAAAAAGGGTGAAATTACAGTATAGAAGAATGTGAATAATGAGTTGATACCAACACGATTAGTCACGGGATGGGAAGTGTGTATAGATTACAAGAGTTAAATAATGCCATCAAAAAAGATCACTTTTGATTACCTTTCATTGATCAGATGTTGGAAATGTTAGCAGGTCATTCTCATTATTGCTTTCTAGATGAATATTTAGGGTACAATCAGATAGTCATTGCTCAAGGAGAAAACAACTTTCACATGTCCCTACGGTACTTTTGCCTTTTGGCCGGTGCAACGCCCCTACGATCTTTCAACGTTGCATGATGGTCATATTCCCTGACATGGTGAAAAAGTACATCGAGGTATTTATGGATGACTTTTCAGTATTTGGAGATTCATTTGATGACTACTTGGAACGTTTATCGCTCGTATNGTACTTTTGCCTTTTGGCCGGTGCAACGCCCCTACGATCTTTCAACGTTGCATGATGGTCATATTCCCTGACATGGTGAAAAAGTACATCGAGGTATTTATGGATGACTTTTCAGTATTTGGAGATTCATTTGATGACTACTTGGAACGTTTATCGCTCGTATTACGAAGGAGTGAAGAGAAAAATTTGGTGCTCAATTGGGAAAAGTGCCACTATATGGTGAAAGAGGAGATAGTGCTGGGTCATTGGATTTCTTCATAGGGTATGGAGGTCGACAAAGCAAAGATATAGATGATTGAAAAATTGCAGCCACCTATCTTAGTCAAAGGGATTATATTTTTATGGTGCATGTGGGGTTTTACAGGCGATTTATCCGGATGTTCTTAAAGATTGCAAAACCTCTGTACAATCTATTGGAGAAGGATGTGACATTTATCTTTTCTAATAAGTGTTTAAATGTCTTTAACACTTTGAAGGAAAAGTTAACATCTACACCTTTTATAGTGGCACTAGACTAGGAACTACCTTTCGAGCTCATGTGTGATGCTAATGATTTTGCAATGGGAGCAGTGCTAGGTCAACAAAAGGGAAAGGTATTGCATGTC
The DNA here is from genome assembly GCA_903798375.1 of Fraxinus sp. D2006-0159. Classification (NCBI taxonomy): domain Eukaryota; kingdom Viridiplantae; phylum Streptophyta; class Magnoliopsida; order Lamiales; family Oleaceae; genus Fraxinus; species Fraxinus sp. D2006-0159. The sequence continues at coordinate 5,404 of CAIGRQ010306319.1, forward strand.
ATCTACTATGCCAGCAAAACATTGACAGATGCTCAGATCAACTACGCAACAATTGAAAAGGAAATGCTAGCAGTCGTGTTTGCCTTTGACAAATTTCGTTCTTATCGAATTGGTTCAAAGGTGATAGTCTATACAGACCATGTAGCTTTGAGGTGTTTATTCGAGAAGAAAGAGGCTAAACACAGGTTGATTCATTAGGTTCTATTACTGCAAGAGTTCGACATTGAAATCGTGATAAGGAGGGGATAGAAAATCTCCTAATTTCTCTATCATATTTTCTTATCTTCTTTTTATTCTTTTGTTTGTAATCATATACTTTATATTTTGTCATATAACTTCAACATCTCCATCTGGTGGTTGGTTGGTTTATATCAAGAGGTATTTTGCAATATGCGATCCTTGAATTCCCAACAATTAGTATCATAGATTTTGGGCATAATTAACACAAAAAGTGGTATCAGAGCCTATGTTCAACAATTCCACAAAAGAGCGGAGTTTGATTTGTTCAACGAATAAGTGAATGCTTCTAGTTTCATTCCATGTATGACAATAAGAAGTTACAACTCATGAAATCATAACAAAAAATAAAGTAAATTGACTACACATTAACAATAAAATTATTAATTACACAGAATAAAATGTTAAAGGCAAATATCATAATCACATACAACAATAATGAAAAGGGACATGCGGCGTTACACAATCTTTTCTTGATTATTTCAATATTCATGATTTCCCTAGTACTTGCGAGATTATCCTTGTTGACAAGTACGTTTTTCAGCTTACTCTTCGCAGCATCGGACATTCACTTTTCTAAACAAGGATTTTCAATCATGTTCATGTTTAATATATTAATTGCTTTTTACTCAGCTCAATTACGAAAATGATCTATCCTTTTGGAACCAATCTATTTTCAGTGAAGCAATATAAAAGCTTGGCTATAGGCATCCAAGGGTTATTAACATGCATTTGGTCAAAAGCATTTTCAAATAGAATATTTACAATTTCTTGTCCTCCAATAGACCATTAAGACCATTGCGGACAATTATGGTTTGCATTACCAATGCATCATAGTGGGGAAATACAATTTCTTGTTCATCACCATTATTTATGTAACGTCGGGAAAATTTTATAGAATAATTTTTTTTTTTGTTTTATTTGCTATATTTTAATATATATTTTTAAAAAAAATGAGGATTAAAATGAGATAGGTTTTAAAAATCAATTTTATTTTTGGGTCAAATAATTAGATTTTGATAGAACGGATTTTAGTATATTAATATTGGACTCGTTGGATAGCTTGTAATTAATTAGAAGTATTCGACTCGAGAAAAATTTGTTTTGGATAAGAACACATTAAATTAGACCCAATTGAAACAAAACAAGGATAAATAGAATTTTAAATAATTTTTAATCCAAATCAATTTCCCCCTCTTGGCCACGTGTGTGTGAAATGATAAAGCTGATTTTGACAATGATAATTTTTTGGTTATTAGATAAAGTTTAAAAGTAATCATAATTATATTATTTAAAATCAATTCTTATCCAAATTCCTTATATACATCATTTTAAGATTCTAGTTTCATACAATCTCAATTGAAAATTTCAACTATAAATACTGTATGAATTCTAATTATTTCACCACGGAAAATAAAGACAACCACGGTAGAGAGAAAGGGAGAGGAAAAAGTATAGGAAAATAGAAGTTCTTTTACGCGCAAGATTTTATTCTTTCCAACCTTTTAAAAATCAAGGTAAGATACTCTCGTGCAAGAGGTTTATTTCCTTATACTTTTATATTCAATAATTTATATATGAATTGTCGTGGGCCTTGGGATTCTTTATTAAGAGATAAAAGATACTACGAGAATTTAGGATGACCTAAGACGTGTATGTCGTTTGGTAACCACGTATCTTATTGGGTGTTTTTAAATATTCACTCTTACAAAATTTTATAGGTTAGTTCGGATCAATTGGGATTGTGATGGGATGGTAACGCGGACTGCTAGGAGGAATTGAAGAAATAAAAACATTAAAAAAATTTCCTTTAATTTATTAGTTAGTTTTTATTGTTCAAAGGCACGTTATTTAATTAGTGATTATGTTATTTTCTTTACGATACAATTTTCATGTATAGTTTAAACTTAGGGATATTCCAGTTATATTTTTTATTAAAGAATATTATTTTATCGTTTCGTCTTTGATACAAAGAATATTGAATTCTTGATAAAACTTCAAGGTTTTTGAAATTTTGGGTGTTACAATTTGGTACAGAGCAAATGTTCTATTTTGTTGTAGATTCAAAAAAAAATTGAGGATTTCTTTTCTTTTCTTTTAAATGGTTGATATTAATGATTGTTTTTAAATAATTAAATAATAACTTTAAACTCGGTTCCAAAATTATTATTTCACATGTTTGTGTGTTTAGCTTTTGGGTAATGTTTAAAATTTTACCAATTAGAAAATTCATATTTTAAGAAGTCTCAGGTTTTATTAATTGTTTGAGTTTTCTTGATTTGAATATTCACAAGATTGAAAGACTTTGTTAAAAAAACTTAAATTGTCTAAGAAGAGTTTGAGATTTAAGCGGTCTGCTGTGACCCCTCTCTCCCCCCCCCCCTCCCCCCCGTCTGGAAGTCTTTTAATTGCGCATTATCCAAATTAATAAGAAGAAAAAGATATTTCAAAACTTTCCAAATTTAAGATTATTTTATTTTCTAGAAACTTTCAATTCAAGAAAATCCTATTCTAGAAAGTTTCGAAAAAAGGGTATTTTCATAAACTTTAGGAATCTAAAGATAATGTAAAATTTTTAAAGTTTTAAGTATACAATGTTATAAAAAATTCTTGGCAAGTGGCGCTCACTATTCGACACTCTCCAATGATCTAAGGTATGAAATGAAATATCATTCTTGTATCATGATTATGAGTTTTCTTGCTTTATGTTATGATATATTATCATTATGTCAATGAGATGGTGATGCAGAATGCCAGGAGGAATTAAAAAAATAAAACATCAAGTTTTTTTTCCTTTAATTTATTAGTTAGTTTTAATTGATCAAAGGCATGTTATTTAATTAGTGATTATGTTATTTTATTAACGATACAATTTCCATGTTTAGTTTAAACTTATGAATATTCCAATTATATTTTTTATTAAAGAATATTATTTTATCATTCCACTTTTAATACAAAGAAAATTGAATTTTTGATAACACTTCAAGTTTTCTGAAATTTTGAGGGTGTTACAGTTAAGTGTAATTGGAAGAGATGTAGTTTTTAGAATTACCTCAAATCTTAAATTTTTTAAATGGGGGGGCTCCTTAGTTGCATGGGAATATCTTTGTGTGTTTTTCATTTCTTCACCTACATAAGGGTCCTCGATTATAATTTTGATTTCTCTGTCAGGAATTTGAGACATTAATTCGTGCTTGCGATGCCTCTGCATGCTTTTGTTTCACTCATTTATCTCACCTTCTAGTTGGGTATCCAGCCCTTTGACTTTTAGGTACCCTATGCATTCTCCTCTGTTGGCTTAGCCTTGCCATCCTAAGCACTTCAAAACACTCATTCGTATCATAATTTCTAAAGCAATAGATTTTGCAGAACTTCTGATACCAACTAACGTCGGACAAAATAATGCTTATTCTGCAGGCAGATTTCAGTGGACAATTAATAGGGAAGGAACAAGAGAAAACGCTAAGAAATAAGAACAATTTTTATTAATCATGCAATCAATCAGAAAATAACCCACAAGCCGGGTTAAATAGCTAGAAAATAGTATTTATCAGAATTTGACCAAAAGAAAACACGAAATAAAAGAAATAATATTCCAAAAATCCTGCTCAAATCGGATTCGTGATCTATTCTAAAAAGGTAAACGAAATATTACCCTAAAAGGAAAAAATAACAAAAATTGTGAATTCGGAAGGGAAAACGGTGGATTTTGCCCTCGAAACCAATGTACATTGAGAAAAGTTGGGTAACCACGATGTGCGCACTAAAAAGAGCTTTTCGAATTGGGGTCATGAGCTCGATTCTGATAACCGTATCCAATGTTATAGCCAAAATACTGAAACGTGTCCAAAAGGGTCCCCAATTAGGAAAGGTCATCGATTACTTGCCATTTTTCTGTTGATCTACCAACTCATGATACTTTAGCGCTATCAATAAGCTATCTGATAACTCAGCTTCATCTGACTTGGATCCTCCTGCATCAAATGCCCCAAGTTGGAAAGAACTTGCTCTCAAGCTCACATTAATGTCATCAGAATCCATAAAACAAGGACTGAAGTGTTTCACATTAAAGACATCAGAAGTCTTCAAATGGCTGAGAAGGCGCTGTCTCTAAGTATTATTTTTGATCCTCTGCAGGACCTCACAAGATCCAGTCTTCCACTCTTTAAGCTTATTATACTCCCCAACGAGAAAACGACCATGAGTTAAGACTGCCCAAACAAAGTCACCAACTTCAAAAAGTACCTGACGACGGTGACTATTAGCTTGAACCTTGTACTTGGCATTACTCTCGTGAATGACTAGCTTCACCTGATCATGGATACCTCGAAGATGCTCCACCATCTCACCTGCCTTGTGACTCAGACAACCCACACGTAGAATACGGGCTAAATCAAGTACCTCGGATGGATCCCGACCATAGACAATCTCAAATGGGCTCATTCCCATGGTCCTATTCTTCGACCTGTTATATGCAAATTGTGCTTGAGGTAATGCCAAATCCCAATACTTCGATTTAGTTCCTACCAGACTCCTCGAAAGGTTACCCAAACTCCGGTTCACTACCTCGGTCTGACCATCTGTCTGGGGATGATGGCACTGCTAAAATTCAACCGTATCCCCAGTTTTTCCCATAAGTGCCTGGACGGTCGAAGGAA